>JADRCD010138830.1:0-13962 GCA_019843815.1 Montemys delectorum | reverse complement strand
GGGGTGTCCCGTGTAGGGTCCAAGGTGGGAGATGGGAGGCTGAGCCCTTTACGCTAGGTCATGGAGGTAGTGCTAGGTAGGCAGTGGGTGTAGGCCAGCTATAGGAGGGGTGTCCATTGAGTGCTAAGGGTAGGAATGAGGGTGTGTGTGTCAGTATGCTAGCTTGTGAGACAGACATTTGAGCTAACATTTATACCTTTTTACTCCTGATCTTTGCTTGTTCCTGTTTAGCTTCAAATAGGCAGCAAAACCAGGACTGTTGTGATAGAGTCGTCACCTGCTGGAAGATGCCCAGTGTGTCTGGCAGTACGAATCCCAGCCTGAGTTTGCAGAGTCAAATTAAAGTCTGCTGGTTCCTTAGCCCGAGAACATAGGTACTTACTTCTTCCTCCGTGGTTTCCTCGGCTGGAAAGTCTAGTGATCCAGACTCAGAACGCCACTGTGGAGGGAGGGCTAAATGAGTGGACGGCGTAGACATGGGGTGCATGGCCAGGAGACTGCTGTGGTGTGATCATCACTGCTCCCTGGAACGGTGGGTCACAAGCTGGGTGTGGTGACTCACACCTACGTTCCCAGCACTCAGAAGCTCTGAGGCCAGCCTGGACTACGTATTAAAAACATTGTCTTATAAAACAAACAAGAACAGAATTTTGTGTAACTGGAGTGTGTAATGGGCTTTTTCCTGTTACCCTGGGAGTGATGAGTCAGGGCACAAGGGTGAAGACCTAGAGTAGAGATCTTTAGTATTCCGTTCTGAACCCAACACAGTAACACCCCGCCCGCATTGCTTATCAGAGGGTTGCAGACCCATCCCTGCCTTCCCAGCTGGCACTGTGCTGCCTTCAGTCTCTCACAACGGGAACTTCCAGGACAGACGGGGCAGGGGGAGCTGTAGAGACTTCTCTCAGTAGCCTGTGGGTACAGGCTGGGGGTTGGGAGGGAAACTTTCTTGTTGACAAGGGCAACAAGATGTGGTCTTAGGGTGTGGTCTTAGATGCGTAAAGAACACACTGGCTTCTTATTCCTCGGTAGATAAATGTCTGCTCATAGATGTGTGTGTGTGTGTGTGTGTGTGTGTGTGTGTGCGTGTGTGTAGCATGCCACTCATCTTGGCTTGGAAGAAAGCAAGGAAACTGGAGAGACTGGGTGGGCAAACCTCCTATGATTGACACCTGAGAAAACTAGGTCGACCATCCTGCCACTGCTTGTGATCTCCAGTTCCAAGACCCACTTGATCAGTCAGGGGCTCAGGAGAAAGAGGACATGAAAGGTACCACTGTTGGCAGAAGCTTGTTGGTACTAGGAGTAAAAGAGGTTGAGCTAGAGCCCAATACCTCACGTTAAGAGTGCTATACACTAGCAACAGGCTGGGAGCCTTTGGAAGAACTTAACTACCCTTCCCCACAAAAGACAAAAAGCCAGCATTGGACTTACCTCACAGAAACCAAAAGCTGCTATTTGGAATTTATAAGAAGATTTACTTTGTGACTTAGTATAAAGTTACAGCAATCTAGATAAGGATCAATGGGGAAGAATAAGGCTCTGAAATGTGCCCATTCATATGTGGCCCAATGGTGGTCAATGACGGTGTCAACGAAAGGTTAGCAGGAGCTGAAGCATAGGCCACAGAGGAACGATGCTTACTGGCTTGCACCCGTGTCTGCCTCCTTTTCTCTTACCTTTTCTTTTCTTTTCTTTTTTCTTTTCACTTCTTTTCTTTTCTTTTCTTTTCCTCTCTTCTCTTCTCCCTCCCCCCCTCCACGCGCGCGTGCGTGCGTGTGTGCGTGTGTGTGTGTGTGTGTGTGTGTGTGTGTGTGTGTGTGAGACAGGGTCTCTCTATGATAGCTCCAGGCTGTCCTGGAACTCAATCTGTAGACAAGGCTGGCCTTGAACTCAAGAGATCTATCTGTTTCTGCCTGCAGGGGAAGGAGAGACACAGTTCTAAGACCAAAGGACACTCGCATGCCTTGCCCTTAGTAGGACTTCAAGGACTCAAAACAGAAGCAGGCATTTCCTCTGTGCAAGCAATGCCACAGGGGCTGAGCTGGGTTCTGGAGAGTATGAAGGACTTCCCTTCATACAGTGTGGTGCTGTGGGGGCCACACAGATCTACCACCTGATGCAGGCCAGGTGGCCATGCCGTACAGCAGTTTTCTCTGGATTGAAACATTCCATCAGGCAGGAAAATGCCTTAAGCAGGAAGGTATACATTCTCAAAATACATTCAAGAAGTTTCTGAAACTGACCAGACTCATTAGCTAGAGCCCCACCCCCCACCCCCAGCCCCTAACACCTAGAATCTCTCTTAGATGGAGCTCAGCTGAGCTAACAAGAAGACTCTTTTACAAGCCCAGCTACAAAGACACTGAAACCAGACCAACTGCCTGGAAGAGGTTTAGGCCAACTGAACCACCTAGAAGGACACTTTTCAATCTGTGTCAACACCCAAAGGACACTCTTTAAGTTGCCTGTAGGCTGTTCCTTGTGATCCAGGTTCCCAGCTTTGTGAGCTGTCACCCATGCTGGGGTAGGCTTTAGTGATGAGCTGATTTCCAGTCATATCTGCTCCTGTAAATAACCTCTCACCCATATTCTCGTAAGTAGCCACAGTAAAACTTATGGTTCACCAAGTGGGACTATCTATACTTGGGCTCCCTATCTGGGGCGAGTAGACATGTGTGTTGCATATCCCCAGGAAAAGTTTTGTCACACATCAGACCACCATAGAGCCCCACAGGATCAACCACATTCCATCCTTCAAATATAGTAGAAAGGTTGTTTGTGGCCACATGTGTCTACATATAGTGCTTTGTGCAATGTTTATTCCAAAATATCCCAGAGGCCCTAACTTTCTTTTTCTTTTTGTAGGTCATGATTTACTAAAACACATTTCTGAAATTTAAGGTTTGTAATTAATCCTCTGCTCTGGCACAGTGCGGGGGGGCTTCCTTGTTTGGTGGTTATCTTAAGTGGGAGGTTTCACGCCTCACTCCGCACGTGCACTCTGGGAACATCCTGAGCTTTCCCATTGTGAAACACCAACATCCAGGCCAGGACTGGCCTTCCTTTCTGAGTGGGCAGTGACCATTTTCTTGCTGAAGGTTCTCTCTGCGTTTTTTAGTTGGTTTATCGTTTTCATAGTCTGTGTTTAAAGTTCCCAAAGGCCTGGGGCCATGATAGATCCCTAAAGCTGGGTTCTGAGATTCCATATCTTCATTATTCATTCAACATGGACCTCATTGCTGCTATAGGGTTCATCAGAGTGGGCAGAGTGAAATACCTCATCAGCATTCTGTCATTTAAGATAAACCACCTGTGGCAAGAGGCTTATAAAATGAAAAGGTTTACTTAATTAAGTTTGGGAGATCTGAAAGTCTAGACCCATTCATTTGAGCTCTTGTAAGGGCAGGAAGAACTGGAGAGATAGCCACGATCCCAAACTTCCCTTAAAGGCCGAATGTCCTAAAATGCTCCCATCAGGCCCCATCTTTCCAAGGTCACACGCTTCCCAATAGCATCATCTTAAGAATCGAGCCTCCACACGAGGGTCTTGGGTACCCAAGTCACAGTAAGCCCTTGAATGTAGCCACTCAAACTAGAAGACTCAGAAGTGCACAGGGAGAGCCAGAAAAGGGTGAGATGGATCAGCTGCTGTTTAGGGTTCCAAGGAGGGTGACAGATCAGGTCCAGAACAGACCCCTCCCTTCACATAGCCAACAAGGAAACGGGGAACCTCAGCTCCACAACTTCACTGAGCTGAGTTCTGCCGACAAAGTCAGCTCTGAAGTGGTATCATCCCTAGAATTTCTACAAAAGAAGATGGCCCTGAGACACTTTAACTGCAGCTAACAGGAACAAAGTTGCTTTGCCAAAGCCTAAGAACAAAAACCAAAGGTAAATAAAACCAGGAGGACATAGAGGGATTTTAATCTAGCAACGTGGATGCTCTGGCAAGGGATCACATTCAAAGACCTTCTAGGTCTGCGATCTGGCTGGATGCAGACACACTCTGGATTATGGTATGATCTGACTGGAATACAGACATGCCCTTAGTGCATGCCTTTAACCCCTAACAATGAAGGTCAGGTTAGTTTGTAGAAGGAAGCAGCCACGTTTGAAAGTGACATCTAATTAAGGGACAGACAAAGTGACAAATCAGAGAAGGATTTGACAGAATAAGTCAGAGGTAGGATATGCCCAAATCACAGGAGAACAACACAGGAAAGAGAGGCTACTTGAGGGAGGGAGGGAAGGAGGGAGAGAGAGAGAGAAAGAAAGGGGTGGTATTGGGTGAGTGTGTGGCAGTTTTACTGAGTTTACAGAAACGGGTGACAGAGAGAACAAGCTAGACACGAGTGAGGAGAGATGGAGCCAGAGAATGAGATGGAGACAAACGATTAGAACCTATTGCCAAAGTGAGTATGAGGCCACAGAATGATTCAGTGAGAAGCTGAGAAGCCAGATTGAATCAGTCAGTTTGGAAGATTAGATTGTAAGGAGGCTAGAAGCTTCCAGGTCTAGGCCTAGGGATAGTTAGAACAGAGAAAGAAATGCTCCCAGCTAGTGAGTCTACTGTACGAACTTCAGCCAACCACTGTTACCTTCCACCTTGCAAGTGAAGCTTGGTTTTGATCTTATTTCCATTTTGCCAAAGGGGTGTGTGTGTGTATGTATGTATGTATGTGTGTGTGTGTGTGTGTATGTATGTATGTATGTATGTATGTATGCATGTATGCATGTTTGCTTACTCGCTTGAGACAGAGTCTGTGTAGTCCTGGTTGGTCTGGAACTTTCTATATAAACCAGGCTGGCCGCAAACTATCAGAGATCATCAGCCTGTAGATATCTTGTGAGTGCTGGGATTGAAAGGTGTGGACTGTCACATCTGGAGCTGTTGTTGTTTCAGCTCCTTCTCACCCCCACCCCATGCCCCCAAGAGCTGTTGGTTCTGGGAACTGCAGAGCTACTGTTTGTCCTTGGGAAAATCATTTCCAGCCATGAGCATCCAGTACTCTGTGACTGCGGGTGGCAGCTAATAGTTTTGACACCATATTGTCTCCACAGTCGCCCTCAGTTTCTAGGCCTGCCTCTGGAGGGATGTAGGAGGGTTCTAATCAGCAGGAAACAGCTCTCCACGGTCCTTCCCCAGGTACAGGCCTCATCTGTTGCAGGATCGTTGGTAGCAGAGGTGGTCTAAGGCTTGAGAAGGAGACCAGAGGTGTCTGCTCTGTGCCCTGCCTAGTGACTTCTCCATCACTTACATTTGTATTTGTTTTGTGGTAAAGGTAATAGTTGTTGGGCATGGTAGTGCATGACTTGGATCCCAGCACTCTGGGAGGCAGAGGCTAGCATGGTCTACAGCGAGAGTTCCAGGACAGCCAGAAATACACAGAGAAGCCATCTTGGAAAAAACCAAAACAAAACAAAAAGTTGCATTTGAGGAAACAGTAAATCCAGCACTCAAGAAGGAGGCAGGGGCAGGAGAATAACAAGGTAGAGACCAACCTGGTCTATAGAGAGAGATTTAGTTAATTAACTAACTAACTAAATAAATAAAATTTATTGTACCCCTGCAGCCCTGCTCCCTGAATGTGGCCTCTCTAAATTATTTTTGTTTCTGATTCATATGGTGGTTGATTCTGTAACTGTAAAGATGTAATCCTACATCTGGATTTTGCCAGAAGAACAGAATTTGGAAAACGCAAATTAATAAGGTAATGCCGCCTTGCTTCCTCTCAACTTATCAAAGCACTGATTTAACTTCCTTTATTTAATTTACTTTACTTTAATGTACTGATTTAATTTACTGTAGCCCATCATTTTGTGAGGCTAGTCTACTGAGCACTTGCCTGAAGTACAGATTGCCGCAGCTTGGACTAGTGTTTGAGATTTGTGGTGGAGCCTACAAATAGCATTTACAACCATTGCTCTAGCACATTTTCTTGCCAGTACTGTGGACTGAACCTAGGGCCTTCTACATGTGCCACTGAGCTATCTACTGGACCAGACTGAGCCTAGGGCCTTCCACATGTGCCGCCGGGCTATCTGCTGGACCAGTCTCTAGTTGATTCTGACATACCAAGTTTCCAGCTTGATCATCCTTTTGTGTCTTGTAACTGTTCACCTGTCTCCTCTCTGTGACAAAAGCAACTGAAGAAAGGAAGACTTGGGTCTAGAGAGATGGCTCAGGGGTTAAGAGCATTGGCTGCTCTTCCAGAGGTCCTGAGTTCAATTCCCAGCAACCACATGGTGGCTCATAACCATGGGCAATGGAGTCTGATGCCTTCTTCTGGTATGTCTGAAGACAGCTACAGTGTACTCACATACATTAAATGATTTTTTTTTAAATGAGGATTTAATTTCTGTCACAGTTAAGGAACTACATCATGATGAGAATGCTCACTGGAGCCACATTTGGAAACAGAGGAACAGATTTTTATGCTTATGTGGCCTTCTCCTATTTTATTTTATGTTAATTTTAATTAAAAAAATTTTGAGACAAGAGTTTCTCTGTGTAACAAAGCCCTGGATGTTCTAGACTCACTTTGTAGACCAGGCTAGCCTCGAACTCTCAAATATCTGCCTGCCTCTGTCTCCCAAGTGCTGGGATTAAAGCTGTATAGCATCATGCCCAACTTCTCCTATTTTATTTTTTAAAATATTTATTTCTGCTGGGCGGTGGTGGCATATGCCTTTAATCCCAGCACTTGAGAGGCAGAGGCAGGCAGATTTCTGAGTTCAAGGCCAGCCTGGTCTACAGAGTGAGTTCCAGGACAGCTAGGGCTACACAGAGAAACCCTGTCTTGAAAAACAAACAAAACAAAACAAAACAAAAAAGTTTATTTCTTCTAGTGTTGTGTATTTTTGTGAATTTGTCTGAATATATGTATGTGTATCATGTGTATGCAGTACCCTCGGATGTCAGAAGAGGCATAAGATCTAGAGTTATGGATGGTTGTGAGATCCCATGTAAATGCTGGGAATTAAACCCAAATTCTTTGCAACAGCCAGTCCTCTTAACTGTGGAGCCATTTCTCCAGCCCCTGTTTTCTTTTTCATTCTACGTGGGACCCTAGCCCATGGGTTGATGCCACCCATGCCTGTATCCATGGTGGGTCTTCTCTCCTTTGTGGAAATACAAAGACAAGTTTAAGGTGTGTCTCCAGTTCTATCTCTTCCTCTCCCTCCCTCCTCTCCTCTCCTCACCTCTTCTCTTTTCTCTTTCCTCCCATCTTCTTCCCTTCCCTCTCCTCTCTTCCTATCCCCTCTTCCCTTCCCTTCCCTTCCCTTCCCACCCTGCCTCCTCTCTATGGAGACAAGGTTTCTCTATGTATCCTTGGCTATACTGGATCTCACTCTTTAGATCAGGCTGGCCTCAAGCTCAGGGACCTGCCTGCCTCTGCCTCCTGAGTGTTGAGTACTACACCCTGCATAGATGCCTTCTTTTATTTTCCGTTGCTCACCCTGTTCTGTATTAACCTGCCTTCAATTGCTGTGACAACACACTTAGGGTGGAGCCCTTCAAAAACAAAGGTTCATTTATATCACAATTAATAAAGTCGAAATTTTGACTGAGCCTTGGGTAGGAGGCCCTTTGGAATCACTTGATCGTAGAGAGCATGGGGTGAGAGCACATGCAAGAGATCCTATAGATGAATCTATAGGTGAAATGAGAAGCCACAGAACAACGTAGGTAAGGCTCCCTTTCCTATCGCTTTCAGGTTCCCATGGTGGTTACCTTAATCCTTTCAAAGACAAGAGCCCCCAACATTTGGACCAACTTCCACCAGGCCCAGAGCTTTAATGGTCCCACTACATTTTAATTCTGCCCACTGCCACGGGGACTGAGTCAGACCATCTCATAGTACACAAGCGTCCCAACGACTTTGTTTCACCTTTCCTCACAGATCCACATAGCCACATAGTTGTGGTAGTCTCTAGGGCTGTGAACTCCCTTTCAGGCATCCATATGGCTTTTTCCTACTGCACTGGCTCCCATGCCCTTCATGCTGCTGCTCTGCTCAAGGGCTCCCCCCTCCCGGATGCCCGTCTCTTGTTGGTAAACTATTCCTTCTTCTTGGTGACCCTGCCCCCACCAGTTTGGTGGCCTTGTTTCCTGTCATTTTAGGCTCTATGGTCTTCTTCACTCCCGGCTTGGTACACCCAAGGCTGGAGTGAAAACAGGTAAGCAAAGCATGTGAGCAGGAGCAAGCAGCCTTCTGAGCAATGTGAGGCTTGCTCCGCAGAGTGTGCTGCAGGTCAGTCTGGCCAGAGCCAGTCGTGAGCAAGGGAGTCTCCATCTTGGGTATCTTTGACAAAATATGAAGACCAGTGACATAGTGGAGCATGTGAGTGTGCATGTCCAGCCCTGCCAGCCTCCTGGGGAGGGCTGCAAGCCTGACAGGGTGGCTTTATACTCCTGGCACATTATGGCCTGGCTCTGGATGCCCAGCTCTGGCTTCTGCTTTGTTTGGGCAAGGGCTGATCCAGGCCAAGTCTGGGTGCCAAGTCCTGAGGGCTGGACAAAGGCAGGGAGAGCAGATAGGATCTGAGGCTCAGCTCCGGGGAACTATGCGAGTGACCGCCCTGTGCTTATACTGGCTTCCTGCTCCTGGGATCTCCGTCTGGCAAGTAGGGTGAGGTCACAATCTAGGGGTAGGGAGGTTGGGGAGAGGCATCCTCTCTTAGCCCTCTTCATGGACTCTGCATAACAGGGACAGAGCAGTGGGAAGCAACAGTGTGTAGTGGGGTTTAAAAAAAAAAACCCAAAAAACAAAGTTTCTGGTGTTGGGTGGGAAAAGGGCAAAGATACCAACTTTGTCCTCCACCAACACTGCACGAATCCATGTGATGCACAGACATCAATATAGACAAGAGTACATAAAAATAAATGAGTAAATAAATATTTCCAGGAGATAAATAGATAGATAGATAGATAGATAGATAGATAGATAGATAGATAGATAGAGGAGACAGACACAGGATGTGGAACAGACAAGAAGACAGACAGGAGAATGGGGAATAAGAAACACAAGACTATATACAAACACACTAATTAACTGAAAAAAGATGGAGTTGGCCTGCCTTTAATTCCAGCACTCAGGAAAGAGAAATCTCTGTGAATTTGAAGCTAGCCTGGTCTACACAGGGAGTTCTATGCCAGCCTAGGCACATAGTGAGATCCTATCTCAAAAAACAAAATAACACAACAACAACAAAACCAAACAAAATCAAACAAACAAAAAGCCAAAAGAAGCTAGAAAGGAGCTTGTGAGGATGTACCTGTAATCACAAAAACCATGAAAGATCGGGTACTCTGGGTAAAGAAAAGATTGCAGACAGTAGTGGGTTTATGCAATGTGTTATTTTATTTTATGTTGCTAAATCAAAATGTCTGAGACTGGTTAATTTATACAGATTTTTTTTTTCCCTCAAGGTTTGAGAAGACCAAGAGTGTGGCCCTAATGGCTAACCAGTGAGCCACACAGATCCCCCTGCCTCTCCCTTCCCAACACAGACCACAGTGTAACTGGATTTTAGGTTTGTTTCTGGGGCCTTTTTTCCTACCACTCTTCCCCACCCTTCCAACCTTCCAACACTAGATAGGAGAGAAAGAAGGTTAGAGGGAAAAGGGATTAGCAATCTCATTAGAGTAATTCCAGATGATTAAGGGTGTCAAGTTCCTTGGGGCAAGTTTCATCTTCCTTCGGATATCTCTGATCGGCAACTAACAAACCAGCAATAGCAGAAACAACAGCAGGAACAGCAGGCACAGCAGGAACAGCAGCAGCCTTTGGGACTCTATAATTTTTATACACTCTCAAGAATCCCCAGAATTCCAAACATAAACTATCTGCAGCTG
Source organism: Montemys delectorum (assembly GCA_019843815.1). Classification (NCBI taxonomy): domain Eukaryota; kingdom Metazoa; phylum Chordata; class Mammalia; order Rodentia; family Muridae; genus Montemys; species Montemys delectorum. The sequence goes on along the minus strand of JADRCD010138830.1, from coordinate 4,100 downwards.
GCAAAATCATGTCCCTGCCAGAGCATGAGGCTGTGGCAATCTGTTGCTATGATCAATCTGAAGGAGCCCCATATCCTACACCTGGTGTTGTGCTTTGAATAAACTTGGCTCATGAGAAATGGCACTATTCCGAGGTGTGGCCTTCTGGAATAGGTGTGGCCTTGTTGGAGGGAATGTGTCACTGTGTAGGTGGGCTTTGAGGTCCTATGGTAGGCTTTGCCCTGTGCAGAAGAGACCCTCCTCCTGGCTGTCCATTAGACATTCTGGTTACAGTCAGATCAAGATACAGAACTCTCAGGTCCTCCTGAGCAATTCCTGTCTGGAAGCTGCCAGGCTCCTGCCTTGATGATAATGGACCTCTTAACCTGTAATCCAGCCCCCAATTAAATGTTGTCCTTATAAGCGTTGCCTTGGTCATCGTGTCTGTTCACAACAGTAAAACCCTAAGATAGAAGATGGTACCAGAAGAGGGGTATTGATGTGACAGACTTGCTTTTGTTTGGAAGAATGTGAATTTGAAGACTTTGGATTTGGGAAGTAGTTGAATGCTTTAAATGGGACTTAATAGACCATTCTAGTAGGAATAAGAAATATATTGGTGCTGAGGGTGATTTAAACTGTGCAGTCCTTGCTCTAGAAGTTTTAAAGGAGAGGAATTTTAGTATGTTACCTGAAGATTGTTCTTTTGGTGTTTTGGTGAAGAATGTGGCTTCTTTTTGTCCTTGTCTGAAGAGTCTGACTGAGGCTAAGGTGATTCATAAGGTTAATTGTATTGACAAAGGAAGTCTCAAATCAACCACGTTTAGACTCTCTCCTGTGGTTAATTCTTATAAGGAGTGTTTTGATCAAACATATCCAGCTTAGAAAGAAAAAATACAAAATGTATGATTCAAGCAATAAGGGGGCACCAGGAAGTGTAATGGGATATTAAATAGAATTAAGGGAGTGTTAACCTTGAGCAAGATCCTACCCAGCTAAGCTCACTGTTTGTATTTGCAATTGAACAAGTTATAGCATGTTAGGCACTATTACCTGGTTTTTGTTTTTATTTGGACTTGTAATCTGAAATGAACTACAATTCAGAAATGGAGGACAAACCTATGATCCAGATCTTGAGGCAAAGTGGCCATTGAAAAGCTTAGGCCCACCCATGGTAGTACACGCCTTTAATTCCAGGATACAGAAGCAAGCAGAACTCTGAGTTCAAGGTCAATCTAAAGAGCCAGTTCCAGGACAGCCAAGCTTAGGTAGTGAAGGAGTTGGAAAATAAAAAGCTGGTGATAATGTAATAGAACAAGGGAGCCATGTTCCAGCTTCAGCAAGCAGCAGAACTTGGCAGCTTCAGTCATGGGGCTCTGGCTTTAAAAGAGTTAAGAAAAGTCAAGAAAAGAAGGGACCACTGGGACAATTGTTGGTGGTTAGCTAGAGCTAAAAAATTAGTGGTGGTTAAGAAGAGACCGGTATCACTAAGGTGAAATCTTCTGGGAAGTGTTTTCTGAGAGAACAAAGAAGCTGTATTCCAGAGAGAGGCAAGGTTGTACCTCAAGCTGCAGCTGTACTTGGTAAGAGTCAACTAGGTGGTACTGGTTTTGAAGGCATGAAGGGGTCATGGAGAGCAACTGAGGTTTGGCACTTTGTGAGGTCATGGAAGGCCATTGGTGAAAGTGCTGCCTCAGTTGCAGTTAATGGCCCAGGACTCAAGGAGTCCATGCAAAGGAGTTGAGGCTTAACACCATGAAGAGAGCCTATGAGAGGCTATTGATGAAGCCTAGTTGCAGTGTAAGACTTCAGCAAATTGGAGATGCCAGTACAATGGGATGATTACCAAGAATAGCAGCAGCCGTAGAATGGAGTCAACCAGAGCCTAGGGTGCTATAGAAGGCAGAGCTGGAGAAGTGACCCAAGCCTTTCAGAGGAACCCAGAAGATCATGTGTGAATCCTAGACATTGGGGCAAGAAGCTATGAAGTTGAAGTTGCCTTGGAGACCCCAAGATGTTAGAAATATCAGAGCCATGGGATACCTACCAAGGAAAGCTCCTAACAGGGAGTGGAACCAGCCCAAGAGAACAAAGTATGTTGCTGCTGAACTGTGCTGCAGTCAACAAGGCAGGAAGGAGTTGGAGATCTGAAGAGTGCTTTGACATTAGGCATGGAGATGTGGAATTTGGAGTTTGGCCAGCTGGCTGTTGGTCTTGCTTTGCCCTAATATTCCTCACTATGACATTTTGGAATGGTAATATATATCCTGTGATGTTGGAGGTTTGTGATCTGATTTTTAATGTTTATTTTATAGGAAATTACAGTTAAGCAATTAGAATCTCAGAATCTCAGAAGAGACTTTAAACTTTGACTTTTAACATTGTTGAGACTGTTATAGACTATGGGACTTGTGAAGTTCGAGTAAATATATTTTGCATTATGCTATGGCTAGGGTTGGGGTCTGAGAGTCACTTCACAAACCACACAAACAATGATCTCAGTCAGACAGGAATGGTTTATTGAATGTATACTCTAACAGTGATCGGATCAGGGTCAGAGGTAAGGCTACGCCAATGAACATCTTTCTCTGTCAGCTTACAAAGAAAACAACCATAAAAGCCACAGTGAGCTCATAGGCAGGTGCAGGAAGTGCTCTTTGGTGGTCAGTTCTGAGTCAAGCCATTTTAGACATAACAGTTCATATTGATCTTTAACTTGATGGGTCCTACGTAAAACTTTGTGGAACTTCTTAAGATTGACAAACCTCATACAGAGCATACAGGACATAACAGGATATGTGATCAGCATGACCCTGCTCTGAGTCAAGTCACTTTTTTGTGTCAATCACTGGCAGGTATGGAGCAAAATGGCTTCAGCTATGCTTGCACTGTTAGGAAGTATGGCCTTATTGGAACAGGTCTGGCCTTATTGGAAGAAGTGTGTCACTGTGTAGGTGGGTTTTGAGGTCCTATGTTTAGGATCCGCCTTGTACGGAAGAGACCTTTCTCCTGGCTGCCTGTGAGACAGTCTGTCCTAGCTGCAGCCAGATCAAGAAACAGAACTGTTAGCTCTTCCTGCTCCATGCCTGCCTGGATGCTGCCATGTTCCTGCCTTGATGATAATGGACTGAACCTCTGAAACTCTAAGCCAGCCCAAATTAAATGTTGTCCTTTATAAGAGTTGCCATGGTCATGGTGTCTCTTCAGTAAAACCCTAAGACACATGGAACTAAAACAAAAACATAGTCTCACAACATTTATATGCTTTTAAAGAAATTAAAATTCTTACTACACAACAGTGCACACTTCCATTTCAGTTGAGGGAGTTGAAGGCAGGACCTCATGCTTGTAAGCCAAGCATTTTATATCAACCTTTGTGTCAGATTTTGCCAGAGAGTTTGCAAACAGATATACTGGATTACTGGGTTTTTCTAGAACAGAATGATGGGCTGTTCATTATGCTTGGTTTTGTTTGTTTGTTTGTTTGTTTGTTTTTGGGGGGAAGGGGGGACAGGCAACTTTCTTTTTTTCTTTATCTTTTTTTGTTGTTGTTGTTTTTTTCGAGACAAGGTTTCTCTGCATAGCCCTGGCTGTCCTGGAACTCACTCTGTAGACCAGGCTGGCCTCGAACTCAGAAATCCACCTGACTCTGCCTCCCAAGTGCTGGGATTAAAGGCGTGCACCACCACTGCCCTGCTCTAGAAAAGAATGAAACTGAAAGAAAAAAATTCAAATTGTGATGGTTTTACAAAATTATACAAATGTAGCCAGTGCTTAAAATCCTTATATACAGCTGTTCAATCTATTTACATAGCTTCACAAGCAAATTCTGACTTCCAAGAAACCAAGAATTCCAGTCACGCACAAATTTATTTCAGCAACCAGAAAAGGAAAAAAACTTTTCTGTTTCTTTCTTTTTCTTTTTCTTTTCAAAGGTATTGCAAACAGCAGAAGAAGAGGACAAACGATAAAATGATGCTAAGTTCAGCTCATAAAGACAAAAACTCAATCCAGCCTTTCAAAGACAAATCTTTATAGAGTTCATTAAAAAGAGGGGAGCTGGAGGGATGGCTCAGTGGTTAAGAGCATTGCTCTTCCAGAGGTCCTGAGTTCAAATCCCA
>JADRCD010138827.1:0-15451 GCA_019843815.1 Montemys delectorum | reverse complement strand
TCTTTATTTATATGTAAATTTCTCCTTTCCCAGTTTCCCCTCCAAAAAACAAACAAATAAACAAACAAAACCAACAAGAACAAACCCCTGTTGCCTCCCACCTCCCCATGCCTGCCCCCCCACCCTCTCCTACTTATTGGCCCTGGCATTCCCCTACATTGGAGCACAAAACCTTCACAAGGCCGAGGTCCTTTCCTCCTATTGATGATCGAATTTGCGGTCCTCTACTTTACACATGCTGCCAGAACATTCAGTCCCACCATATATAGTCCTTGATTGGTGGATAGGTCCCTGGGAGCTCTGAGGGTACTAGTTAGTTCGTATTGTTGTTCGTCCTAAGGGGCTGCAAGCCCTTCAGCTCCATAGATCCTTTCTCTAACTCCTGAAGTAATTCTTAAGCACCATTATCATATATAGTCTAGGGTTACAAAGTTTCTCTCAGTTATTCTCAAAATAAAACTAAATATTATTAATAAAACGAAGATACTAAAATGAATGCAAAAATTGGGTGTGTAAGCAGCAGATAAAATCTTTGCTTGTGCTGGAAATAAGTGTTCTAAATTCTTACTTGCTATTGGTTTATTTTGTTTTAAACTGGAAACTTGTGTGTGTGTGTGTGTTTGTGTGTGTGTGTGTGTTTTATTGAGTGATTGCTTAATTAATGTTAAATTCTTGAAGTTAAAGCTTTAGAATTCTGTAGATCTTGGCTTCTCCATATATACTTATTTTGTTATGTTTTTTCTTTTCTCTTTTTGTTGTTTTTGTTGACTCTTTTAATCTATCCATTTTCTGTGAGATATTGACTTTTTTTACTCATTAATCTCTTCACTCTTTAAATAAAAATAATTGCTATTTTAAATAATTATTATACACTTATTCAGTGTTAAATGGTCATTTACATTTCATAAGGCCCTTGTCTTCACTAGCTCTCTGTGGCTACACATCGTAATAAAATAGATTTACAAAGTAGCTTCCTGACACCTTGATCCCTTTATTTCAGTAGATTCTAATTCAGAAGTTTGGAATACAGCTTGGAACCCTACTTTTTTTTTCATAATTCCCATTAAATTTACTCTTTGAAAATTTCATTAGATGACGATAACTGGGTTTACCCATAACTCTCTCCCATTCCCCTGACACTTTGTTAATATCTACTCTTTGCTATATATCCCTTTCCTATATGTCTCTTTCCTATAATCATGTCTTTTTATAGTATTGTGTGACTTACTGAGTTTAATCCAGGCCATCTGTGTGATGTAAAGATTTGTCACTTCTTATAGGAGCCTAATGGACACAGTAATGGTTTATACAACTGAAGATAATAACTGGGCCTTCTGAATTGACCTACAATTACAAAGTTTACTTAGGAGAAGTAGGGCTCTGTTAGCCTTCCCCAGATACAGGACCAACTGGTGACAGGCCAAGTTTTGTGCAGACAATGCAGAAGCAACATCAGCTCTGGGTTCATGATCACAATTGCTGTACTATAGGCAGGAAAGGTTATTTTGCATCCTTTCTCCCTACTTTTACATATTTCCTCTTACATATTATCCTTTGAAACATAACAAGTGGGGTTTATATGCTCTGTTTAAGTCTAAACAGTTCATTGGCATTCATTATCAGCAAATAGAATAGTCATAAGTTCATCAAATCACTGAATTTTATCATAACAAGAAAATATTCTGATTAAGACTAAGGGAAGCATTTATCTATGGATATAAACATAAATATTTAATATGTAGTTTGAGACAATTACAATTGGCCACAAAACAATGGTAAGTTCTTTCTTAGGGTTTAAGTTCTCTTCAGCTATGTTTTTGTGACTGGATTTGATGTAACAGGCCTGAATTCCTTTAGGTAGGGATCCACAAATCTAATCAGAGCCCAGTTGATTTTCCCAGTAGCATTCCTGTTACCACTTGAAGGGGTGGACATGTAATGATCCACATTACATTTCATAGTGTTCACAACCTATTAATGGCATCAATGCCCTTTGTCCCACAATAGCCTCCACAACACCCTTTGGAGTTGTGAAACTTTGCCATAGTGGAACAAGTTTCTAGTTCTGTTCCAGGGTATTTCTCTATATTGTTCAAAGTAAATGTTCAGTGTCTTCAGCAATAGTCTTAGCAACTACCTCTGATGAACAAACAAACAAACAACAACAACAAAACCCTAAAATACTAGTTTACTTACTTTTATTATCAATCTGATGCAACTGAGGGGAGAGAGTGAACCTCAGTTGAAGAATTGAGGACTGTCAATAATATTGGCAGTATGTCAGCTGGGACCATAGTTTTGACTGCAAACTGACATAGGAGGTCTCAGCACACTGCAGACAGTGACATCCCAAGGAAAGTGGGTGTATAAAAGTGCCTGTTAATTTCTGGATTGTATTTTGAGTATTTTGAGCTTCTGGGCTAATATTCACTTATCAGAGGGTACATACCATGTGTTTTCTTTTGTGATTGAGTTATCTCACTCAGGATGATATTTTCTAGTTCCATCCATTTGTCTAAGAATTTCATGAACTCATTATTTTTAATAGCTGAGTAGTACTCCATTGTATAGATGTACCACATTTTCTGTATCTATTCCTCTGTTGAGGGACATCTGGGTTGTTTCCAGTTTCTGGCTGTTATAAATAAGGCTGCTATGAACATAATGGAGCATGTGTCCTTGTTACATGTTGGAACATCTTCTGGGTATATTTCCAGGAGTGGTATAGCTGGGTTCTCTGGTAGTACTATGTCCAATTTCCGGAGGAACCGCCAAACATAATACAATCCATGAACCAAAAGAACTTAAGAAGAAAGAAGACCAAAGTATGAATACTTCGTTCCTTCCTAAAGGGGGGAACAAAATACTCATGGAAGGAGTTGCAGAGACAAACTATGGAGCAGAGACTGAAGGAAGGACAATCGAGATACTGCTCTACCTGGGAATTCCTCCCATATTCAATCACCAAATTGAGACATTATTGTGGATGCCAGCAAGTGCTGGCTGACAGGAGTCTGATATAGCTGTCTCCTGAGAGGCTCTGACAGTGACCAACTAATAGAGAAGTAGAGGCTCACAGCCGTCCATTGGACTGATCATAGGGTCCCCAATTAAGGAGTTAGAGAAAAGACTCAAGGAACTGAAGTGTTTGCAGCCCCTTAGGGCAAACAACAATATGAACTAACTAGTACCCTTAGAGCTCCCAAGGACTAATACACCAACCAAAGAGTATACATGGTGGGACTCATGGTCATATGATATCTCCTTTCCCAGTTTCCCTTCCAAAAAAAGATGGGTAAAGATCTTTTCCCAATTTGTTGGTTGCTGTTTTGTCCTATTGAAAATGTCTTATGCTTTAGGAAAGCTTTGTAATTTTATGAGGTCCCATTTGTCAATTCTTGAACTTAGAGCATAAGCTAATGGTGTTCTGTTTTGGAAAATTTCCCCTGTGCCCATGTCCTCAAGACTCTTCCCTACTTTCTTTTCTATTAGATTCAGTGTGTCTGGTTTTATGTGGAGGTCCTTGATCCACTTGGACTTGAGCGTTATACAGGGAGATAGGAATGGATCAATTTGCATTCTTCTACATGCTAACAGCCACTTGAGCAAGGACCATTTGTTCAAAATGCTTTCTTTTTTCGACTGGATTGTTTTTGCACCATTGTCAAAGATCAAATGACCATTGGTGTGTGGTTCATTGCTGCGTCTTCAATTCTATTCCAATGATCCACCTGCCTATCACTGTTCGAATACCCTGCAATTTTTATTACAATTGCTCTCTAGTACAGCTTAAGGTCCAGGATGGTGATTCCACCAGACGTTCTTTTATTGTTGAGAATAGTTTTCACTCTCCTAGTTTTTTTGTTATTACAGATGAATTTTTAAATTGCTTTTTCTAAGTCTGTGAAGAATTGAGTTGGAATTTTGATGGGGATTGCATTGAATCTGTAGATTTCTTTTGGCAAGATGGCCATTTTTACTATATTAATCCTGCCAATCCACGAGCATGGGAGATCTTCCTATCTTCTCAGATCTTCTTCAATTTCCTTCTTCAGAGACTTGAAGTTCTTGTCAAACAGAACTTGCTTAGTTAGAGTCACCAAGATATTTTATATTATTTGTGACTATTGTGAAGGGTTTTATTTCCTTAATTTCTTTTTTAGCCTGTTTATCCTTTGTGTAGAGGAAGGCTTTGCTTGAGTTAATTTTATTTCCAGCTACTTTGCTGAAGTTGTTTATCAGGTTTAGGAGCTCTCTGGTGGAATTTTTGGGGTCACTTAAGTATACTATTATAACATCAGCAAATAGTGAAAATTTTACTTCTTCCTTTCCAATTCATATCCCTTTGATCTCCTTTTGTTGTCTAATTGCTCTGGCTAGGACTTCAAGTACAATATTGAATAGGTAGGAAGAGAGTGGGCAGCCTTGCCTAGGCCCTGATTTTAATGGGATTGCTTCAAGTTTCTCTCAATTTAGTTTAATGTTGGCTACTGGTTTGCTGTACATTGCTTTTACTGTATTTAGGTATGGGTCTTTAATTCCTGATCTTTTAAAGACTTTTATCATGAACGATGTTGGATTTTGTCAAATGCTTTCTCAGCATCTAATGAGACGATCATATTTTTTTTTTCTTTGAGTTTGTTTATATAGTGAATTACGTTGATGGATTCCCATGTATTGAACCATCCCTGCATCCCTGGGATGAAGCCTACTTGATCATGATGGATGATTGTTTTGATGTGTTCTTTGATTTGGTTTGCAAGAATTTTATTGAGTACTTTTTGCACCAATATTCATAAGGGAAATTAGTCTGAAGTTTTCTTTTTGTGTTAGGTCTTTGTGTAGTTTAGGTATCAGAGTAATTGTGGCTTCATAGAACGAATTGGGTAGAGTACTTTCTGTTTCTATTTTGTAGAATAGTTTGAGAAGCATTGGTATTAGGTTTTCTTTGAAAGTCTGATAAAACTCTGCACTAAACCCATCTGGTCCTGGGTTGTTTTGTTTTGTTTTGTTTTGTTTTGTTTTGTTTTGTTTTAGTTGGGAGACTATTAATGACTGTTTCTATTTCGTTAGCAGATATGGGACTATTTAGATCATTTACCTGATCTTGATTTAACTTTGTTACTTAGTATCTGTCTAGAAAATCCATTTCATCCAAGTTTTCCAATTTTGTTGAGTATAGGCCTGTTTTAGTAGGATATCATGATTTTTTTTATTGCCTCAGTGTCTGTTTTTATGTCTTCCTTTTTATTTCTGATTTTTTAAATTAGGATAATGTCTCTCTGCCCTCTAGTTAGTCAGGCTAAAAGTTTATCTATTTTGTTGATTTTCTCAAAGAACCAGCTCCTTTTTTGGTTGATTCTTTGTATAGTTCTTTTTGTTTCTATTTGGTTGATTTCAGCCCTGAGTTTGATTATTTCCTGCCTTCAAATCCTCTTTGACGAATTTACTTCTTTTTGTTCTAGAGATTTCAGATGTGCTGTCAAATTGCTAGTGTATGCTTTCTCCAGTTTCTTTTTTGAGGCACTTAAAGCTATGAGATTTCCTCTTTGGAATGCTTTCATTGTGTCCCATAGGTTTGGGTATGTTGTGGCTACATTTTCATTAAACTCTAGAAAGTCTTTAATTTCTTTATTTATTTCTTCCTTGTCCAAGTTATCATTGAATAGAGAGTTGTTAAGCTTCCACGTGTATGTGGGCATTCTATTGTTTATGTTGTTATTGAGGAACAGCCTTAGAACATGGTGATCTGATAGGATGCAAGGAATTATTTCAATCTTCTTGTATCTGTTGAGGCTTGATTTGTGACCAATTATATGGTCAATTTTGGAGAAGGTAGGTACCATGAGGTGCTGAGAAGTTATATCCTTTATTTTAGGATAAAAAGTTCTGTAGAGATCTGTTAAATCCATTTGTTTCATAACTTCTGTTAGTCTCACTGTGTCTTTTTTTAGTTTCTCTTTCCATGAACAGTCCATTGCAAAGAGTGGGGTTTTGAAATCTCCCACTATTATTATATGCAGTGCAATGTGTGCTTTGAGCTTTAGTAAAGTTTCTTTTATGAATGTAGATGCCCTTGCAATTGGAGCATAGAGGTTCAAAATTGTGAGTTCATCTTGGTAAATCATACTTTTGATGAGTATGAAGTGTCCCTCCTTATCTTTTTTGATCACTTTAGGTTGAAAGCCAATTTTATTTGATATTAGAATGGCTACTTCAGCTTTTTTCTTGGGACCATTTGCTTGGAAAATTGTTTTTCAGCCTTTTATTCTGATGTAGTGTCTGTCTCTGTCATTGAGGTAGGTTTCCTGTATGCAACAAAATGTTGGGTACTGTTCACATGGTCAGTCTGATAGTCTACGGTTGAGTCCATTGACATTAATAGATATTAAGGAAAAGTAATTGTTGTTTTCTGTTATTTTTGTTGTTAGAGTTGGAATTCTGTTCATGTGGCTATCTTCTTTAGTTTTGTTGGAAGATTATTTTCTTGCTTTTTCTAGGATGTAGTTTCCCTCTTTGTGTTGGAGTTTTCCATTTATTATACTTTGAAGGGCTGGATTTGTGAAAATATATTATATAAATTTGGTTTTGTAATGGAATATCTTGGTTTCTCCATCTATGCTGATTTAGAGTTTTGCTGGGTATAGTAGTCTGGGCTGGCATTTGTGATCTCTTATGTTCATAGTCTCTGGTGAGAAGTTTGGTGTAATTCTGCTAGGTCTGCCTTTATAATTACTTGACCTTTTTCTCTCACTGCTTTTAATATTCTTTCTTTGTTTTGTGCATTTGGTATTTTGACTATTATGTTACATAAGGAATTTCTTTTTTGGTCTAGTCTATTTGGAGTCTTCTAAGTCTTTAAGCCTAGTCTATTGTAGGCTTCTTGTATGTTCATGGGCATCTCCTTATTTAGCTTAGGGAAGTTTTCTTCTATAATTTTGTTGAATATTTTTACTGGCCCTTTAAGTTGAATGTCTTCACTCTCCTTTATACCCATTATCCTTAGGTTTGGTCTTCTCATTGTGTCCTGGATTCCTGGATGTTTTGGGTTAGGAACTTTTTGCATTTTGTGCTTCCTTTGACTGTTGTGTCAATGTTTTCTATGGTATCTTCTGCACCTGAGGTTCTCTCCTCTGTCTCTTGTGTTCTGTTGGTGACACTTTTATCTATGTTTTCTGACTTCTTTCCTAGGTTTTCTATTTGCAGTTGTTTCTCTTTGTGATTTCTTAATTGTTTCTACTTCCATTTTTAGCTCCTGGATGGTTTTGTTCAATTCCTTCACCCGTTTGGTTGTGCTTTCCTGTAATTCTTTAAGGGATTTTTGTTTCCTCTTTAAGGGCTTGTACCTGTTTACCTATGTTCTCCTGTATTTCTTTAAGTGAGTTATTCATGTCCTTCTTAATTCCTCTATCACCCTCATGAGATATGATTTTAGATCCAAATCTTGCTTTTCTAATGTTTTGGGGTATCCAGGACTTGCTGTGGTTGGAGTACTAGGTTCTGATGAAGCTATGTGGTCTTGGTTTCTGTTGATAAGGTTCTTGCATTTACCTTTCACCATCTGTTGGTATCTGGTGTTAGATGTTCTTGCTGTCTCCAGCTGGAGCTTGTTCCTCCTGTGGATCTGTAAGCCAGGGTCAGCACTTCTGGGAGATCAGCTCTCCTCTGGTAAGACCCTTGCACAAAGGACTGTGGACTAGCTGTCCCTCCTGAGTCCTGGGGTTACAGCACTCCCTTGATAAAAGCTCTCTGCTTGCAGGAAAGGGTAGGTGTAGGTGGAGTTAGAAAGGATCCTGTCCCATCTGCCCTGCCACTTCTGAGGCCTGTGCCTCCTGGCTGATCCTGCCTTACAAAGTCACCAGAGAGAAAAATTGGGATCTCTGCTGAGTCCTGGGGTCACAGCACTCCCTATAGACAAGCTCTCTGCTTGAAGAAAAGGGGCAGAGAGGGTTGTGAATATGCTGTCCCTCCTAGGTATAGATAGATGTAGAAAGGCAGGTTTTCTTTATCGTTATTTTTTTTCCTTTTTTTTTCTTCTTTTCAGAGGTGAAAGTGAGAAAGGGGATATCATTTGACATGTAAATAAAGAATATAGCTAATAAACAAAAAGAACAGAAACAAAAAAATGCCTGTTGAGTAGTAGATCATGAAAAAACAAGTAAGCATCATTGGTTAGTGGTTTCTGTTTCAATTCTGTCTTGACGTCCTTCCATTCTTTTCATTACTCAATGATGGTTTATCACCTCAGAGTATAAGTCAAACAAACCCTGTCCTCTCCTGAGTTTCTTTCATTTATTTCAGAGTATCTTATCACAGCAACAGAAATCAAACAAAAACAAGCAAAAGCATCTATTGCTCTGGCAGCCTCCAGGGCTTTCATGACCAACAATTCATAAGCAAGCATCCTCAGCTGTTCCTGGAAAATATTATTGTTCTGTGTTTTGTAGACAGGGACCCATGTAGTCTCTGGCCTTGAAGAGGTTGGACAGCTGTGGCTGACCTAGGGCATCTAATCCATCTACATCTACCCCCTAAATGATCAGTATAGAGGTAGCAAACTTAAATCCATAACATCTAATCCAAAGTCTCTTTTTAAATTTTTAACTTTTTATATTAGGTTCAAACCTATGCCTTTGCACATACTGTATTAGTATGCTATTATTAAGCTGTATTCTTAAACCTCTCAGGTATATTTTTTTTCTAGGACTTTTTAAAGATGACTTAAATAAAACTTTTAGTCCACTAATTCTTCTTTCTTTTAACATGAGTGTGAGTATTTTCATGCATATATGTCTGTGCACCATGTAAATACTTGGTACTCACTGAGTCCAGAAAAGAAAAAAATAGATCCATTGAAACTTGAGCTGCAGAGGGTTGTGAGCCACCCCGTGGAATCTAGAAATCAATGATATTTCTCTAGAAGAATAGCAAGTGTTCTTAACTGCTAATCAATTTCTGTAGCCCACAGACATAAAAGTATTATGGCTTGACTGTTTCCCACCCAAGTATGCCTTGGAACTTTAATCTCAGTTTGGTATTATTAAGAGTTAGGAGCTAAAGTGAAGAGATACTGTTTACTACATAAACAGATCTGTTTATGTGGTTTAAAGCAAGTATTAGAGAGAATTAGTAAGCTTCCTGTCATTTTCTGCCATGATAAGGAATCCATTTTAGGTGACCTTGAAAGAAGTTACTGGGACTTTCCTCACATTATAAATCCACTTGTACGTTGAACTTGAGGAAACAAATTTCTTTTTAACTTTCCCAATCTCAGAATTTCCTTACAGAGGCATGAGGAGCCAGCCAACGTATTAGTTACATGTAATATCCACACAAAGGACACTAAAAGAAGGAAATTGACAATGATGAAAATAACCTTTGTCAGCATTAGAAGTGGAATAAAATATTCTGAGTGTTTTGCTGATCTTTTTTCTGTAGATGCCTATGCAGATATATTTAGCATATCAACAAATTTCAAAAAAAAATTTTTCCCTCATTCTTTTTTTAAACGTTGACTACAGGCTATGGAATATATTTGTTACTTTTTAAACTATTCATTTAGATCAATAAATTCATTACTTGACTATTCAAATTATTTTGGCATGCTTCTAATAAATTTATTTCATCAGTGTGATATGTAATATTCTTCTGTACAAAAAAAAAAAATCTAAGCTATAGAGAGCATGGTCTCCTATAAAGAATTTGAGAACTTCTTGCAGGATCCAGATAGTTAGTTCAAATTGTGTGAAAGTGATATTCCATATTTAGACATTCTTTTCAAAATGTGATTGATACAAGTAAGTTACAAAAAAATCTTGTAGTTACAAAATCAAGTAAGTTACAAAATCAAGTGTTGCTTAATTTTTTTAAAATAATGATAGGCTAGAATTAGTATTACTTCAGAGAGAGAAAAAAAATAAGAAAATATAAAGCAGAAAGACATAAACATGCATGATTTGCCACAATTGAGTATATAATACACATTGTATTTGAAGCAAGCCAGTGCTAATATTTCAGGAGATGTTTGCATAGAAGAATACTGAAACTGAACTGTGAGGTATCTTGTAAAGAAAGTAGAGACTCTGCAAGGTTTTCTACTTTTTTCGGTGTTCCCCTGGGTAAAAGTAAGGCAATATGGAAGAAGGGTTTAATAACAAAAACAGTTATTACAGGGGCATTTAATGACACTTAAAATGAAAAGTCTTCACTTTCATTCTTAGAGAAAATATGTATTCTTAAAGAAAAACTAAATGAAACAATTAGTTATTTTATTACATTGATAGAGATCATAAATATCTCCAAGTAAGAAGAAATACTGTTTATGTTTGTCATGTTCTACATTCTATAACGTTAACTACAGTATTATATAATCTATGTTGGATCATTTACTATATTTGTGGGTAACATGATCTTTACTTTAAATGCTGATTTTAAAAGTTTTTTCTAGAGATAAGATGAGAAACCAAAACATGGTGGCCATTCCTGCGTTGCCAGCCACTTCTTTCCCAAATCTGCTGCTGACTAGGCTCTACCTGTAGTTCAGAAGCTCTGTGCTCTAGATAGTATGGTTGCCTTTTTTATTATACAAGAGGAAATTTCGATGGGATGATTGCTAGGCCTTCAGTCTATAAGTTAGTCCGAATGTGAGTTTGCCGTACAAAGGCTGAGCTGAAGAGCACTGACGGAAGTCAGCTGTGGAAACACCACCATTGATTTTTGTGAGAGACTTCAACTTGAATGTCTTCTGTCTGTTCTTCTGTCATTCCTCCATTATACATAACCAACAGCATGAGGATGCTTTTAGAAAAGTAGACAAATAATGAGAAGTGGTAAAATGCAATGGTCATTTTAACTCTTTCTTTGAAATGTAGCTAGGCTCTGTGATCATTTATTTCCTTACCGTCATGGAAACGACTGTTGTTAAGGGTGTGACAAAAGAGAATGAACCATTAAGTACTGTAAGAGACAGTTTATGACAGTGCAGTCTTTATATGGCGGCTTATCAAAAAACTAAAATCATAGTTACCATGTGACTCATGTATACCTTTGGGCATGTACCTAAAGGACTTGCCATCCTACTACTATGACTCTTGCATGGTGTTTGTTACTTTGGCAAATATCCTATATGTTATACAAAAGGACTGATGTTAAAATTATGGTAGTATACAATGACAATTCTATTCATCTACTTAAAAAAAACATGAAAATTTCAGAAAATTGGTTGATATTAGAAATATTATTTTAGATCAGATTGCCTAGTCTCCACAAAATAGTATACATTCTCTCTAATATGTAGATCCTAGATTTAAGGATTCAATATATGTATACTGGTGAGAGAAAATGTAGGAAAATTATAAATGTCTTATGTGACTAGGAAGAAAAGTGTCTGTAAGATAAGAAGGTGGAGAATACAATACAGCAAAGCAGAGGGGAAAGGTGTGAGGTGTGAAAGGTACAGCGAAGGAAGAGGGCAGGGAAATAAGGTACAGAAGGTAGAGTCAAACAAAATACATGTATGAAAACTTCAGTGTATGCTAACATGAAATAATTAGAAAGAAGTACGTAGACAAGAATGAAGTCCAAGTGCTCGTACACAAACAATAGTTTTTTAAGTAGGGGTTATTTCTATTATATAGGGATCCTGGGATCCCTTCCCTTTTGTCCCATACCCACTTTTTCCAGACAAAGAAGTTACTTTGGATTGGAACACTGCTGTCATAACAGGAGTAAGAGAATGTGGCAAAGCCACATGCTGACTCTGCAGGTCTACTTTTAAGTAGCAGCCCCCCCCCCCCCGCCATACACACAAAGCTATTAACATGTCCAAGTGTATGGTCCAAGATGAGCGCAAATATTTGTGAAAAGAAAGGTATGCTAAAAAGTTAAATGTCCATAAATTTTCAATAATTGTTAAGAGAGGTGTTATAGAATGAATACTAGAGAAACATTTATATTGCATGTTTAATCTGTACATGCCATCTTATTAAACACATCAAAATTTATTTTCTAACATGGAAAAATGTATTAAGTCCCATTTTGTAACTAGAAACATATATACCAATGCCTATATTATATTTTAATGCTTTTTTTTACTTAATAAATAAGGAACAAAACCAATATCTTATGATCTACACTAGAAGCTTTCTATTTGTTTCATTGATATATCTTTATATCACTCTCTTATGTGCCACTGTGATCTCTTATGATGGAGAACACTGAGGAATAGAAGAAAGTCGGGTTTTCTAGGGTAACTTCAAAAGGAACTAGCAAAGAGTGTTTAGATATGGGTCTGGTGATTTATTTTATTACTATGTTGTTGTCTATTATGTGTAACATCAGCATTTTTTAAGATAAACATCATTTTCTCAGGCTTTGCTACAAACACACCAACACACACACACACACACACACACACACACACACACACACTATTTCCATTGGAATGAAGAGCAACTTTAAATTACAGATGGCTCTTTAAATAAAATGCTTTTACTTTAATTCATCTGTTATTTATCCTGTGAGTCCATAAAAATTTAGTATTTTGTGGGTTGGAGCATTTTAAGTGAATAGAGTTCTTTCTATAAGGATTTGAGTTCTATACCCAGAAACTACAAGGAAACATAATAAAAACTAAAGTACCAGGTACTTATAATCCTAGAACTCAGAGGGCAGAGACAGAGAGATTTCATGGCAATCAGTGGCTACAAGCCCAGCACACCCCACATATACACAAAACCCTAGGCTTATGAGATATTTTGTCTCAAAAAACACAAACAAAGAACCAAAAACCAATACCACCATCACCACCACCAAAACCATCAAAATACACTACAATGTTCTATAGAAGAAAAAAGCATAAGGTTATCTTCTGTTCTCCACGGCAGCCCATAAAATGTATTCATGTACAAGTATGTGCACAAACAACATTAATCTCTTAATTCAGTAGATAAAGATACTTGTGTTAAAAGCTAATAAGTTCTACATTTCTATTAGCTATTCTGTTTCTGCAAAATTAACAACTACCATGTTTTCCAAAATAGTATTTTGGTGGAAAGATATGTGACAATTTTATCATCCTGGCTAGTACAGTCATGACTTTCATTTGTGGGGTTCAGCTTGATGCTTATTGCACACATGCTGAAAATTATTAATATTGTGCATAAATTTGTGAAGGGGACTTATTACAATGAAATCTTATTTTGAAAAGAGGAAATGACATGATTTTTCTTTTGAGCCTGTATTTGTAACTATTCTGTTGCTGGGATAAAACAAAAGACAGTGATCAAAAGCATCTTATGGACATATTTACTTTGCCTTAACTTTCCGAAGAGATGTCTGTCATGAGAGTGAAGGATGCCAGGGCACCAAGCTTGGAGTTTAGAGGATCAAGCTGAAAAATCAAATCATGAAAGTACTAACTGGAAGGAGAAACATAGAACTGGAATTGAGGCAAAGCTATAAAGTCCCAAAGCTCACTTTTAGTGACATATTTCCCTCAAGTGACTCTGCATAACCATCTTAAACAGTACCACTAGCTAGATACTAACTGTTCAAATATCTGAAACCACGAAGCCATTCCCATTCTACCCTGTATAGTGTTTTTATTTTTTATGTTATAATTTTATCTTATTAGGGATAGGACAGTTTTTTAGATATTTTCATTCTAATGAATTTCATAGACTTTTGAAAGTACACAAAATTCATTAAAATTCATTAAATAATGTATTATGAAAATTTACAATTTTTAAGATTCTGTAATATTTATGAATTATTTAACTCCTTATAATTTCTCAATTTACTTGATTCCTCCAGTTATCTATGATAGTTCTTTGATATGCTAAAAGAGTTAGAGAATTCTTTTCACTTTATGACTTTTTAATATTTAATCAGAGCTTTAAATTTTAATAGTCTCTATATTAAGAAGGATGTTTCTACCTTTGAAAAATAGTTTACAAATTGGTATTCTTTCTTTATAGCAGGCTTCATATTTGAATCATTAATGTACCCATTTGAGAATAATTTATTCTGGAAAGCTTTTAGAAGTTTGTATCATTTCTATTTAGCAATAAATATTTCTGATAAAAGGAAGTCTGTGTAAAAATCTCTCTAGAGGAGTACAAATAGGGTTTTCATGTCCTATTCTTATATTCATCGCAATTTAATATTAAGAACAACAAATTTGAGAATTACCATATAATTTGTGCATGATTTTATACAAGTGCTATAAGATACACTTACACTAAAATAGGCTGGAGAGTCATGTCTACATGAGGATTTTATGAGACAACCCTACAAATAAGTACAAGCCAAGCCTACTTACAGAACATTTTGCCATAAGCCTGCAGTATCTATACATAGATACATCCCATTTCAACTATTGAAAAAAGTTAAAAGAAAAAATAATTATGTAAGATCAGTAAAAAGTATAGATCAAGAAATATTATGTTAGGAAGAATGTTTGAAATGTCAATACATCTCATAGTCAACAGGATGGTTAAGGAGGACAGTCTTGACCTCTATACACTTAAGTGGAATGAGATATTCAGTGCCTATATGTAGTCTAGCACTACAGGCTAATTCCTTTATGTCACACTAGATAGGCTTTTGAAACTCCAGAAATACACATTTCCTATCGTGTGCTATTTTTGCTATCTCTGTTAGCTGGAGCACATGTGTGGGCCTATGTGTACATGCATGGCATTTATTAAATTGGTTGACTCCTAAGAGATGTTTGTTTATAGTTTGGATGCATCACTAATAAATGCATAGGGTTTTTGGTTTGCATTGCTTGTTAATTTTTTTTAAATATCACAATGGCCACTTGTATTCCTGGAGATTAAAAATGACTGAAAGTACCACAGGAGAGAATTACATAGGTTAATAATAGTATACATGTATGTTGAGACATTCCATATTTTCAAAAACCACTTAACATCATTAAATACATCCTTTGAAATATATTGCCTGAATTTCTGTTAGTATGGCTATTGTTTTTTAACTGTAATACTTTCATTTTTACTTCTGTGGCTCTTAGTGTCCATAAACGTATACACCAAAAGTGGAAATTCTGATTTCATTTGATTCAATTCAGATGAATTAGCGAAGAACTGGAAGAAGCTGAGGAGGTGGGGGGCCCTGTAGGAGGACCAGCAGTCTCAATTAATCTGGACTCATGAGATCTCTCAAACAATGAAGCATTAACCCTGCAGCATACATCAGCTGATATGAGACCCCAAACACTTACACAGCAGAGGACTGCTGGTTATTGGTTTAGTCAGAGAAGATGTACCTAACCCTCAAGAGACTGGAGGCCCCAGGGAGTTTAGAGGTCTGGTTGTGTGGGGGGTGTGGAGATCCTTGTGGAGACAGGAGGTCGGGGAGGTATGAGATGTGGAACAGTCGGAAGATAGACTGGGAGGGGGATAAAACCTGGAGTTTGAAAGAGAGAGAG
>JADRCD010138824.1:0-18488 GCA_019843815.1 Montemys delectorum | reverse complement strand
AAATCCTTAATGAAAGCTGCCTCCTTCGACAACTGCTGGCCCATTTCTATGAGACGGATGAATCTTTGCTTACCGTTCGCTGGTCTCCCGTGAGCGGCGGAAGGACCGTAGCGCGTGTGGTGATCTCTGTCTCCGGAGCTCCGCTTATGTGTTCCGTCTGGCAAGCGTCCTTACTTCGGGGTCCCTGTTCGGGCGCCACTGCCCCGGCCCGCGGGGCGAGTAATTAACCAGGGTCCGAAGGGGACAAAGCCTGAAAGAAATGGGCGAGAGAGAGGAACGAGGCCAAGCAAAAATTCGTTGTCAAAGCCTAACTTTACTTCAGAAGGGCAGGACAATTATACTTGTAGAGCAAGGAAGCATTAAGAGGAAGTGGGGCGGGGGGTGTACACCTGGCTTCACACCTGGCCGGAGCGGAAGCGTTGACAAAACATTTTATGGTTTTTCTGAGAACACTCCATGGTTCCTCGGAGAATAGACTGTTACTCAGATAAGGTCAAATTCTCAGGGACGCCAGGGACACTCTGACCCTGACACCAGTCCTGACTTCCTTGGTGATAAACAGCAATGTGGAAGTAAGCCAAATAAACTCTTTCCTCCCCCAACTTGCTTCTTGGTCATGATGTTTGTGCAGGAATAAAAACCCTGACTAAGACAAATTGGTACCAGGAGTGGGGTATTCCTGTGACAACCTGACCATGTTTTGGGGAGGACTGTAGAAGGACTTTGGAACTTTGAGCTAGAAGAACCACTGGTTGTTAAGAACTCTGTGGGATGTTCTGTAGGAGCTTGGAAGATCATGTTGAAAACAGTGCAGAGATAGAGGCCTGGCTTGTGAAATTTCAGAGGAAAGATTAAAGACTCTTATCAGGGCCATGTTGTTTTGATCGTGAAGATTCTGTGGTTCTGGTTAACTGGGGCTGAAATATCAGCTGTGATTAACAAGATACCAGAACTACTAAAATGAAAACATTGCATTGCTGGGACTATTGATGCTGGTTAGGTGGAGCTAAGAAATTAGCAGTGATTAAGAAGAGACCAGCATCATTGAGGTAACATCTTCTGGGGAGTGTTTTCTGAGAGCACTAAGAGGTTGTGTTCCAGAGATAGCCAAGGTTGTACCTTGTGCTGCAACAAGACAAGGGGTCAATTGTACTGGCTAGTTTTGTGTGTTAACTTGACACAGGCTGGAGTTATCACAGAGAAGTGAGCTTCAGTTGGGGAAATGCCTCCATGAGATCCAGCTGTGGGGCATTTTCTCAATTAGTGATCAATGGGGTAGTGCCATCCCTGGGCTGGAAGTCTTGGGTTCTATAAGAGAGCAGGTTGAGCAAGCCAGGAAAAGCAAGCCAGTAAGGAACATCCCTCCATGGCCTCTGCATCAGCTCCTGCTTCCTGACCTGCCTGAGTTCCAGTCCTGACTTCCTTGGTGATAAACAGCAATGTGGAAGTAAGCCAAATAAACTCTTTCCTCCCCCAACTTGCTTCTTGGTCATGATGTTTGTGCAGGAATAAAAACCCTGACTAAGACAGTATTCCTATGCTAATTCTGTGATTCTGCTGGAGGCAAGGACTAGGATAGTCCGAGCTGGCATTTCCTGCTAATTCTCTGGGTCTTGCTGGAGGGAAGCCTTTAGATTACTCTCTAGTATGTAAAACAGTTCTGACTATTATGGGGCTGCCCTAAGGTATGTGCTTGACCTTTGTTGCTAACTCTAAGGGAAACCTGTCTGGTAAGGCAGATTCCTTGAGAGAAATTCCAAGCTAAGAACATCTTGGAATTAAATTAGGATATATTGGAATTATCGTACTGGTCAGGAAACAATGCTCAATCTTAGCCATTTACGAATCATTTCTTGGCGTACCTTTATGCCTGAATATGAGGGCGTGTTGACGATTAGAAAGACTGATCTGAAACACATCTGTGTTAGGAGATGTCATCGACTATCTTGAATACCCAGGAGGCACAGGCTCCCTTTTGGGTCCTTAACGCCTCTCATCCTTTTTTTTTTTTTTTTTTTTTTTCTTCACATTTTTACAAGAAGGTACTTTATATATTTTAAATTGCCTTAACTTTTATAATAATTTTTTCCTAAGATAATGTTCTATGTTAGATTTGTACACATAAGATCTTGGGTAAATAAATTTAAATTAGTAGATATAGAGCTACATTCTAATTCTAATTTCTTATGTTTTTTTGTTTTTTTGTTTTTTGTTTGTCACAGGGCAACTTTATTGAGTGGTAGCATGGTCACACCCAGCAAACACGTGTCCCCTCTCATTCACTCACTCACACACAGTCAGTTCTCTCACATACACTCCCAGCCCTTGCCACAGTCCAGTTCTCAGCCACAAGGGTGGGGAGCCTCCTAGATTCCTAGGATCCTGAAGCAACAGGTGCCCGAGGGAGGTTGGGGGAGGACAGGTTCCGGAGTGGTGGGAAGGGGGGGCATGCAGAGAGCAAGGGTGGGCTGGGTTGGGAACACCCACCAGATAGTTACACGAAGAGTGAGATTCCCCAGCTCTGGTGGCCTCAGCTTGGCTGTACCCCCTTCCAAGGTGTGGCTGCACACTCAGGGGCTGGGAAGGGCAGAGTCCCACTCCGTTTGAGTCCTCTCTGCAGGCTGGGGACTGGAGGGCAAGGCGGGCCAGGGAGTTTGTAGGCTGCTTCAGCTCTGGGGCTCCTCCTCACCGCCCTCTTCTCCAGCATTGTCGGCTGTCCACAGCATCAGATTGTCTCTCAGGAGCTGCATGATGAGTGTGCTGTCCTTGTAGGAGTCCTCACTGAGGGTGTGCAGATCGGCAATGGCCTTGTTGAAGGTGGTCTTGGCCAGTGAGATGGCCTCCTCGGGGCTGTTGACTATCTCGTAGAGGAAGACGGAAAAGTTCAGGGCCAGGCCCAGGCGGATGGGGTTGGTGGGCGGCATCTCCTTCTTGCTGACGTCCGTGGCCTCCTGGTAGGCTGACCGGGCAGAATCGATGATGCGCTTCTTGTTATCACCAGTGGCCACCTCGGCTAGGTAGCGGTCGTAGTCACCCTTCATCTTCAGGTAGAAGACGCGGCTCTCTGCCTTCCTAGCCCCTTTGATGAGGTGGGAGTCCAGCATGCCCAGCACGGTGGTGTCGCACACACCTCTGAGCTTGATCTCTACCTTCTCCCGGTATTATTTCACCTCGGGGCCCTTCTCTTCTGAGCCCTCCCCATTGTTCTTCTGCTCGATGCTGGACAGGACTCTCCAGGCCGCTCCCTGACTGCCCACCACATTCTTGTAGGCCAGGGAGAGCAGGTTCCGCTCCTCGAAGGAGAGCTCCTCACCCTTTTCCACCGCACCCTTCATGAAAGCTGCCATGTCCTCATACCGTTCGGCCTGTTCGGCCAACTTGGCCTTCTGGATCAGACTGGCTCTCTCCATGACTCCGAGGATGGACAGACGGCACGAACTGGCTGCCTTGAGACTAACGCTGGGCTCTGCCTCTTACGATTTTTTTTTAAATTAAAAAGTGTTCGAAACCATATTTTTATCTAAAATGAGGACAGTAATACATGTGGAGACTATTATTTTATTCCAGGTGCCCATGCTGGCCTCATACTGCTGGCTTTAACAAGCATGAAGAGGGTGGTATGTTTGGCCTTGGTGTAATGCTTACCAACTTAAAACAAGCATGATGCTAACAGGAGAGCTGAGGCTTTGTGGCCTCTGAAGTCCAGGATGTCCTGCTCAGGAATGGAGTATAGATGAGGCCCCTGTGCAGTATCAGCTGAGCAGGCAGGGCACTCTTCCCTAACACTCTACTCCACAAGGCTGAGTCTGGGTGAAGCGTTGCTGGGCTGAGCCTGGGGTCACGTGTAGCTGAGTGGCCAGGTCAGAGATGGTACAGGGGAAGCGGGTCTCAAACTCGTCTCCAGCAGTCCCCATGGCTTGGTGCATCGGGTCTGCTGCTGGGCCTTCCCCAAAGCCAGCTCCACAGACATAGCCCTTCTGCCTCAGTTTATGTCTGAGGTTGAGGCTGAGGATCGCCATCCAGGTGGCCAACCTGGATGGCAGCTCTTAGGACTTAATGCTGGTGGCAGGAAGCCCCCAGCTGAGGCCTTTCAATCTCCTGGCTAGAGTCCTGGAAAAGGGGTGGGGTGGGGAGAATGAACTAGGTGGAAAAGGCCAGGGATCTGGATCTGGCCGGAACGAACTGGAGCTGCAACACCTGGGATTGGGCCTCTACCTCCAAGGCTTTGTCTGTTGTGGGACCAATTCCATGTTTAATGACTGCCCTCTCGGGAAACCCGGGACCACGGGACCATTTTTATTCCCGGTTCCCCCAAGAGCAGCCCAAAGACCCAGCGGCAGCATCCCTAGCTCCAACACTGTCCATCTGTCAAGGGGGGTTGTAAGTCGTTAGTCTGAGGTCCAAACACACACAGAAAATCAGTTACCACACAGACAACTCGACCTTTTCAGGTCCACGACACAGAGAAAGACAACTGGGCCCAGCAACAGACATCAGGTACACAGATAATCAAAGCCGAATCACAGAGTTGCTCGGCACATACCTGCCACAGCTGCCGAGATGAACCAGTTACAAAACACACACAAAAAGACCAGTCTCAATCTCAAGTACCAACCTTACTTCAGAAAAACAGCAGGAAATTTACCGAGGTTTTTACTTTTCAGTGATCAAACCTCAGAGTCAAAGGTGAAGTTACCGTCCTTCCCATCACAGTCACAAGGGCGACAAAAATCACAAACACCTGACAAAATAAACCCAGACAGAGAGTGAAATAACAAGAGTAGCCCAAGCAGAGCCAATTGAGAAAAAAAAAGACGACTGGGAGAACAGACACACCCTCCTCTCGAGGAGTTCTGCCCTCCTAAGGGAATTCCTTCAGGCGTCCCCGAGGATCCCAACCCCAATTTCCACTGGGACATCTCCCAGGGTATTAGTGGTCCTGGCACATCTGCCGACCAGCCCCCTTTCCTCCTCACAGAGGGCAGGAGGTCGATGACTGCAAATAAAGTTCAGAGATAAACTTCGCTATCCCCAATGCCTCTCACCCTTAATCAGGCTTTTACCCCCGATAATTTGGATATGACTGGTGTAGACGAGTGGGCGTGGCAGAGTTTCTTGGCTTTCAGAAAGTTATTTTCTTTATGTATATTTAAGGCTCTTCTCCTCCTCTCTCAATATAATTGCTCTTGTTTCTATCTTTGGGGCTACTAAGGAACTTTTATTTGTATCAAGTTTATTTCATGGAACAGTATAGAGGCAAAGAAGATGTGGATTCAATAGATAGAGTAAAAGTACAGTTGATTGAAGTCTTTCTGGTTTATACAACATTGCAGGTGGATTTGTAGCTTGAGGGAGTCTTAGATAGATATGGTAGACCCCACCTTACCTTCTTAATACAATCTTTGGCCAAATGCCTATTACTCCCCTAGTTTCTTTTGATGAAGAATAGTCCTTATTTTAATTTAAGCCAAAAGATTTTGCTGCACTTTCTCTGTCAAAGTTTAGGTTCATAGAAAAGGGTAACGAGTTGGCATATTAATCAGTGAAATGAAGTCATCAAAATTAGGTAATATTTCCTATGGAAAAATTGTGCCTCATACAACATGAAGAATGTAGCAGTATTGCTCTATGGAGCTAGCTGATTGGGAGTTGAAACTGCCCTTGTAAAGACAGACAAGAAATGATATGTTGCTGTATTCTTAATATCTATTTTTAAATTGATAAGGACACTTTATTTGTTTTTATTTGCACCTTTGAGGTCCTGAAAGACTGATGGCCTCTTCTTATACTTTATTCTGATTTTCATTTGTAATAAAGTACAATTTAATTTTATATCTTGAAATATGCTCTAGTTTTCAAGTCTCTTTCTTTTTTAAAATTTTGTAGACTCTTTGTGTCATTGATGCACCTGTGGAATGAATACAGATAGTAATATAGATATAGAAGCTTACTTCAATCTGAAAATTTGTCCTATTCTCCCAGCAGACGACAAAGGATTGTGGTTTTAAGAAATGTGATTTTGGTGTTTTTAATTCTTAAATGCTACTTACACACTGAAAATAAGAAGCCAGGGCTTGGGAGATTGCTCAGTGGTCAAAGCACTCGCCATGCAAGTGTAAGGACCTGGGTCCGAGGGCTTACATGTAACTCCAGCTTTAGAAGATGCTAATGGGGATGCCTGCTCCCACACACACATATGGATATGCCCCCACACATGCAAGCCTGCACTCACATGAAAATGGGAAAAACTGCTTGGCTTCCATGATTTTCCATATTTTTATACAGTTTAGATTGTATGAGGCCATGCATGTAGCTCATCACTGACAAGAATGGGTGGAGAATAGAACGTAGATTTGTTAGTAGGACTAGAATCCAAGGGGCTTGGGTAATTCTGACTTACTAAATTAGTAGAGTCATTGGCAATCTTTACTTACATACCTTTTACTCATCATGTTAGATGATCTAAGAAATTGCAAGGAGCAGGGCAAAGCTTAAGGTAGCAGGTGGGGACTGAAGCGGGATCTTTTTTGGACAAAGGAGGCAAAGGTTATATAAAGAGTTGGGATTTGGTTTAGAATTTGAGCAATGAAGAGGAGAGAGAGGGATAAGAAAAGGAGGGGAGAGAGGGAAACACAGAAAGAGGTAGGGAGAGGCGGGGGAAGAAAGGTTCTGTAGGAAAGGAAAAATGCTTAATAAAGCAATGTAGGTTTGGAGTGTTGGTAGATGTGTTTTGCTCTTCTCTGTAATCACAACTACCCTTCCTTTCAAGTCTTAACTTTTAAGGAAATCAACCATTCCCTTCCAGACACTGATGTAATTTTTGATGTGGTGTAGGGGTAGGATGGGTATGTGTATGTATGTGTGTATATGTGCATGTGTGTCTGTGTGTGTGCATATGTATGTATGTATGCATGAGTATCAATGAGTGTCTTCAACAAAAATTTCTGAGATGAAGATGTATCAGCAGAGAGAGACTGATTTTTCTGATGAGAGTTATGGTGATGTGGAGAGATTGTGATGATTGGTCACAGAACTAATTATTTTATCTTAGACTAGCTCTATCCCCATGAAGAGTCATTCCTCAACCAACTCTGTGACTAATAGATTAAAAAACAAAACAAAACAAACAGACAGAAAAACTTTTGGAATCTCTTAAGTCAGCAGACCACTACCTTCTACCAACCCCAAAGCTAAGGACAGCATTAGTTTCTGAGGCCTGCAGAAAACCTTTCTTGCTGTAACCACTTCTCTGATATATCTACCCATGTATTTTAAACTTACCTGATTTGTTATTGCCTTTGGTCTGTAAAACTATAAAACATTGTGGAATGGTTCCCATGTTGAAACGTGGAATTTAGAGTAAACTAAATCTGTGTCCTGGGTCATGGTCACTCAAATTTGTCTCTAGAATATACAATTCTTTAAGGAGATATATGTGGTTTTTGCATCATCAATATGTATGAATGTGTGTTCATGTTTAGGTGTATACACATGCATGTATGTCTACATGAGTACATCAATTGGATACATGTATATATGTGCATGATATATGCATGTTCCTACTTCTATTTCATTGTTCATGCAGTAAGAGAGAGTTAAGAGAGGGACACACAAGAGGACTCAGCTATATATATCTCAGTTGGCACAGTTGGTCAAATTCAGAGTCCTTCAGAGTGCCCCAGGATGGAGTGAGGCAATTGTCTAACGCATGGTTTTCTCATTCTGCTGTATTCATTCCTAAGGACTCAGTTCTTGAAATATACCTGGTGAGAATCCCTGGTTAACACACTAAAGTCCCTACCACCTTGCTGTCAGAGTTAGTGATAACAAAATTAACCATAAAATATATAGGGTTGAATCTATAGTTCAGGTCCATAAAGTATTTCCCATGGGAGCACAAGAATCTGAATTTAAGCCCTAGAATCCACATAAAACCCAGGCATAGTATATGTGCTTGAAAGCTCAGTGATATGGAGGTGGAGACAGGAAGAACTCTGGAGCTCACAGGTCATATGGCCTAGCATAATCTTTAAGCCCCACATCCCAGTGTGAGATCCTATTTCCAAACTCCAGATGCATTAATCTGTGGGCTAAAAAGGACGCAAAGTTGGGTAGATAGCAAAGGGCATAGATATGTAAGGAGTGTAGGAAGAGGTCAATATGATCAAGACACATTATACACAATCCTTAAAAAAAAAAACCCTGCTAATCAAAAACAAATAAACAATCAACAAAAACAATAATAAAAACAAGATGGATAGCTACTGAGAACGGACACTCAAGGTTGACTTATGGCCATCACATGCTTGTGCATCCCTTTACACCTGCACACACACGTGCCCACATCAATAATCACATAAACATTTTTTCAAAAGAGATTTTGACAAACATTTCTTATATTTCATTAGCAACTCAAGGCAGCTAAAATCAGGAAAACACAAAAGACTTTTTCACATCCTAAGTGGAGGATAATGGATAGTGTACAATTGATACACGCTTAACATTTCTTATGCCTAAGTAATTTTGAGAGATCTTTGCTCCTTGCTGCTTATAAGTGATGAAATAACATCCATAAAATGCAGGTCAAAAAAGCACAGCTTGAAAAAGCAATTAAAACAACCCTCTATTGCTCTCCCCAGTCACCTCTTCAAAATGTATGCAGCAGGTCCACCTTTTCATGCCCCTAATAAAAACAATACAAACCCACTCAGCTTTTTAAGCCATTTTAAGTTCTAGCCATTGTCTTGATTTAGTACCCCAATGCCCACTCAAAGACCTTAGCCCAAGCGGAGTGATTTTCTGGTGAGTCTTCTTCATTCTCTTAGGCATAGATGTGTTTGCAAGAGCCTATGGTAGGGAAAGGTAGGACCTTTGTGGTGGGTTTCTCTATATCTGACTTGTGTTTTAACTGTTTCATGAATGAAAACTTCTTTTCCATTTCTATCTCTCTGGGGCTAAGAGTGAGAGGAGAGGGACAAGTGAGAAGATCTGCTTTGGATGTCACTCAGGGACCTGACAGAAACATTAACCATTAACGTTCCTGGATACTTCTGACTTCCTAATTTACAAAAACCTCTGAAAGTCCCCCACCCCAGATAGAAACAACTGCATTTTGGAAGATGCCTATGTCCCTTCCTTTGTTAACTGCTAGAATTCTGATTTTTTTTTTTATATAATGAGATCTCACCACAACTTTTATTATTCATTTTGATGTTCCTGCTCTGGCCTTCTCTCAAAGGAAAAAGTCTCACACTGCCTCAGTGGTTTCTGGGAAATGCTGCTGTGCCCTTTGCTCCAGGAGACCCTAGGTTTCTAAGCAGTAGCATTCCTCATGTTCCATCCAGAAATCAGTAATTGGTCCTCTTCCCCTCTGGTTCCTTGGTTAGAAGTGGATCTCAATGTAAGAGATGCTTCCTGGAGCTTTGGGGTGACTCACAGAGGCCAAAATGTACAAAATGCACTGTTGCAGACATCTCTGCAGGTTTCCTTTCTCTATTACTTTGACTTTCTTTGCAACTGCAGTGTGGATGAGGCTCCTTGGACAGGCTTCCTGACATTTCCTTTTGAGTTCTACCACTGGGAATCTGGATTTGAATTTCTCATGTGTTACCTCGTGGCACTTGTCAGAGGCTTTGAATTTAACAGCCTGCTATAAATTTGCTTCAAGATATCTTGTGTGCCAAGAAGAGATCCCCCCTTTCCCTCCCTCTCTTTTTGGTCTCTCATCCAAATGTTCTGTGCCTGTGCGATTCTGTGACTCAGTAGCTAAGACACATTCTCTAAGTCACGAGATGGAATGACTCACACCTGTTTTGTACTGTTTCTAAAGATGACACTGAGTCTTCAGGGAGGAAGACAGCACTTGCTACTATTCAGGTAAGGTGGAAGCTAGACCGAAAAAAAAAGTCCCTGGAAAATTAAGATGAGACATGGCATTTGGTACTGAGGACAGACCATGGCATAAGGCATACTGTTGTGGTACATAGCACATAACTTAATTTTTAAAACAGCCACCTTCATCTTCGAGGTAGTACTATGTTGCAGTAAATTTTTAACCCAATTTACCCAATCAATGAATTCACAACTCAATTAATTGATATACAAGCTACTCACCTAGATTGGGCAGATCTACCACTTCACTACTCTATTCCCATCTATTACATCCCATATGACTTGAGATTTCTCAAAGCCACGTGCTTCAGCTCCATCTTCCTTCCACCTTGTCCTCCTCCATTGTCCTCATATCCAGTCTCCTCCCCCATCTCCTCTTTGCCTTCTCACCCAAACTTTTCAGCTCCAACTTCCCTCCTGCTGCCCAATCATCAACCTTAGCCTTTATTTGAAAAGTTAAGGTGGGGAGAAGGTTCACAAGGCACCTGTATATGTGATTTTCTCCTCTCTGCAGTGCTTTCCAGGAGAAGAGAATTAGCATCAAAATACAAGACCAGGGCTATCCACAACAGTTCTATTTCTTCAGATGTTGCTTAGATGTTACTTTTTCGAGAAAACTTGCTTGACCACAAACTATAGTAAGGCTGTGCTCTATTCTTTCAGAGCAAATTGCAGTTGAGTATTTATCACACCAGGCAGTAATTGTCTGCTTGCTCCTCAACTTCTTCATTTATTATCTAAATGAAAACAGTACCCACTAGTGACTGTGTTACCATTTATCCTAAATGCCTGGTGCAAAGCCGACAATCATAGATGCTTAATAAACATTGTGCTACTATGGTAGCTAGGATAGGGTTAGAGTATCCTGTAGCAACAAATAACCCCCAAAACTAGAGAGCTTGGCCTAGGTAAGATGGAATGCTTCTTCATGCTAGGATCCAGAGACACACCAGGGTAGCTTTCCTTCATGAAGTAACCCAGCCAGTTAAGCCTTCTAGATCTCAATATTCCATTTCAAAAAGTTACGCTAGGGTTTAGTGGTTACAAGCACTGGCTGCTCATTTATGGATCCCTCATTTGATTCCCAGCAGCCATGGGGCAGCTCACAAACACCTGTAACTCAAGCATATTGTGCCCAGACATATATGCAGGCAAAGCACCAATATGCATAATAATCAACAAACACAATTTATAAAAGTCTTTTAAAAAGTTGTAGTAGAGAAAATGTAATGCTGGGAGGGTATGCACCAGTTACTCTGTCCTTTAACATGGAATTATGCAAGTCACTTCTGTGGCACATTAGCCAGGACTACTCCTGTGGACTTGTGTCATTGTGAAGGGTATGATGGTAGTGTGAAGAAACTGGTCTACCTGTTCTCCAAATCCCACTTAATCTCTTTATGCAAATGCTGGTAGGCTGAACCCTAAGCAGACCAGTTTGACAGACACTGAAGCAAGCAACGGGTAGAGTGTTATGCTGGAGGAAGAGGCTGAACATGGAAACTCTCAGGGCCACATGGAGTCCATCCTTGTTCAACAATATGAGATCCTATCTGTTGGAGGCTACGTGGTGCCTCAGATCTATTATTTCTGCTTCTAGCAAATACTAAATCGAGGACTTCAGTAACCATGTGACAGAATTGGGATTTGGGCTTGGTACTTGTTCACAGTGTGGAGTGTTCAAACCTATGCATGACATAAGTCTTGGGCAAACAGTAACAAGAACATTGGGGTGCTGCTAAATTGGTCCTAGGACAAACAGTGCAGTGCTGCAGTGGCTTCTACTCTTTTAATCAAATTTGGCATACCATAATGTAGCCAGGCAAGTTTTCAGTCCCCCTCTCTCTCTTGCGATGAGGAGTTAGGTAAAGCCACATTTTGTTACATTTCATTGGTTTAATTTTGGCAAATCTGTCAAGTGCCTGTAGTGCTCAGCAAGGCTGAGGTAGGTGCAGAGGGCTTACAGATGGGATGTGACCAAGTCCTTGCACTTTAGGTACCCAGCATTTGTAATGCAGTAGGAAATGTTTGCGTAGCTCCTTCAGTCCACTGCATTGCAAAGGTCTTTCTGAGCAAGGCAGTGCGTAGCAACGTGAGCCTGGAATTCAAAAAGAGTTTGAATTGGTTCAGAAGTAAGAACTGTCTATTTTTAAAAGTTTTTTTTTTTTTTTTAAGATTTTTTTTTTGTTCTTGTTCTCCAGTTTGTTTGTTTTCTAAAGAAAGAGAAAGAAAGGGCATGGAGTTGGATGGCTGGAGAGGAAAGGAGGATGTGGAAGGAAATGAAATATGGGGAATGTGTTCAGAATATATGAAAAATTATTTTTAATATTTATAATTACATGTATACAAATATTAATTCATTTCTCATCCCTGTGACAAAATACCTAAGGAAATCAACTTAAAAGAGGAGAAGCTTGTTCTAGTTCAACTTTTCAATTTTTTTCTTATGTTTTTTTACACATGCCCACACACACACATATGAGCACACACACGAGCACATACACACACTCATACAAACAACTTCTGAACATCTTAAAGACCTTACTCTTTTTTCTACTTTTCAAGTTAATGCATATTTTTTATTAATTAATTTAGTTTTTTTTAAACTCCATATTTTATCCCCACCCCCATTCACCCTCTGACTGTTCCATATCCTATACCTCTTCCCCACCCACCTGTCTCTATGTCCCACCTCCCACACCACCTGACCTCTAAACTCCCTGGGGCCTCTAGTCTCTTGAGGGTTAGGTGCCTCAACTCTGAATGAACCCAAACCCGGAAGTCCCCTACTTTATATGTGTTGGGAGCCTCATATCAACTGGTGTGTGCTGCCTGGTTAGTGTTCTAGTATCTGAGAGATCTTAGGGGTGCAGGTTAATTGAGACTGCTGGTCCTCCTACAGGATTGCCCTCCTCCTCAGCTTCTTTCAGCCTTCCCTAATTCAACAACAGGGATCAGCTGCTTCTGTCCATTGGTTGGGTGCAAATATATGCATCGGATTCTTTCACCTGCTTGTTGGGTCTTTCAAAGGTCAGTCATGATAGGTCCCTTTTTGTGAGCACTCCATAGCCTCAGTAATAGTGTCAGGCCTTGGGACCTCCCCTTGAGCTGGATCCCATTTGGGACCTGTCACTGGAACTACTTTTCCTCAAGCTCCTTTCCATTTCCAGCCCTATAATTCTTTCAGACAGGAACAATTATGGGTTAGAGTTGTGACTGTAGCATGGCAACCCCATTCCTCATTTGATGCCCTGTCTTCCTGCTGGAGGTGGGCACTACAAGTTCCCTCTCCCTACTGTTGGGTGCTTGAACTAAGGTCCCTCCCTTTGATTCCCGAGAGTCTCTAACCTCCCAGGTCTCTGGCACATTCTGGTACATCCCTCCAACCTCTTATCTCCTGAAGTTGCCTGTTTCCATTCTTTCTGCTGGCCCTCGGGGCTTCAGTCCTTTTCCCTCACCCAATACCAGATCAGGTTCCCCTCTCTGCCCTATTCCCCCCTCCCCCACTCACTTTCCCTCCCAGGTCTCTCCCTCCCTCCCAACTTATGATAGCTTTCTTCCCTATCTCAAGTGGGACTGAGGCATCCTCACTTATGCACTTCAGCTTGTTGACCTTTTTGAGTTCTGGGAATTGTATCTTGGGTATTATTTACTTTTTTTTCCCTTTTTTTGGCTACTATCCACTTATTAGTGAGTACATACCATGCATGTCCTGTGGGGTCTGAGTTACCTCACTCAGGATGATATTTTCTAGTTCCATCCATTTGCCTGCAAAACTCAGGATGTCCTCATTCTTAATAGCTGAGTAGTATTCCATTGTGTAAATGAACCACGTTTTCTGTATCCATTCTGTAGTGGGACATCTGAGTTGTTTCAATGCAATCCCCATCAAAATCCCAACACAATTCTCCAAAGACATAGAAAGAGAAATTCTCAAATTCATCTGGAAAGGCAAAAAAAAAAAAACAAAACAAAACAAAACAAAAAACAAAAAAAAAAACAAAAACCCAGAATAGAGAAAACAATTCTTAACAAAGAATAGCTGGGGAAATCACCATCCCTGGCCTCAAACTTTACTACAGAGCAATAGTGATACAAACTGCATGGTATTGGTACAGAGACAGACACACTGATGGATGGAATAGAATTGAAGACCCAGAAATAAAACCACACACTTTACAATCACTTGATCTTTGACAAAGATGCCAAAAATAGAGAATGATAAAAAAGAAAGCATCTTCAATAAATGGTGCTGGTCTAACTGGCTGTCTGTACGTAGAAGAATGAAAATAGATCCATATTTGTCACCTTGTACAAAGCTCAAGTCCAAGTGAATCAAGGACCTGAACATAAAACCAGATGCACTGAATCTAATAGAAGAGAAATTGGGAAAGAACCTTGAACTCATTGGCACAGGGGGAAATTTCCTAAACAGAACTCCAATGGCTCATGCTCTAAGATCAAGAATTGATAAATGAGTCCTCATGAAACTGGAAAGCTTTTGTAAGGTGAAGGACATAGTCAATAAGACAAATCAGCAACCTACAGATTGGGAAAAAATCTTCACTAACCCCACATCTGATAGAGGGCTAATATCCAAAATATATAAAGAACTCAAGAAGTTAATCACCAAAGAAACAAACAACCCAATCAAATATTGGGG
Source organism: Montemys delectorum (assembly GCA_019843815.1). Taxonomy (NCBI): domain Eukaryota; kingdom Metazoa; phylum Chordata; class Mammalia; order Rodentia; family Muridae; genus Montemys; species Montemys delectorum. The sequence continues at coordinate 3,934 of JADRCD010138824.1, read as the reverse complement.
TGTAGACTAAACCATGAATTTACAACCGAGGAATCTTGAATGGCTGAGAAGCATCTAAAGAAATGTTCAAAGTCCCTAGTGATCAGAGAAATGCAAATCAAAATGACCCTGAGATTCCACCTTATACCAACCAGAAAAGCTAAGATCAAATATTCTGGTAACAACACATGTTGGAGAGGATGTGGTGAAAGAGGAACACTCCTTCATTACTGGTGGAATTGCAAACTGGCACAACCACTCTGGAAATCAATCTGGAGGTTCCTCAGAAAATTGGAAATAGATCTACCTGAAGACCCACCTATACCACTCTAGAGAATATACCCAAAAGATGCCCCACCATGCCACAGGGGCATGTGTTCCATTATGTTCATAGCAGCCTTAGTTCATCTTTTCAAAGATTTCAGTTTGCTAATCCTTGGCTCCACTATCCTTGGGGCTTTCCTGAGAAAATACATTTTGATGGGAAAGCAAAGCTACTCACTTCATGCAACCAGAAAAGGGTGGTATGAAGACAAAATATACTTGTGTGGCTCCAGGGACTCACTTCCTTCAATGAGGTCCTACTTCCTAAGTGTTATCACTTCCCAATGGCATGCCACATTATGAACCTACTCATGTGATAATTCATTCATGAGCTAATCACTTGCTGTAAAGCCATGAACTAAAATCCAAGCCTTTTTGCACATGACCTTTGGTGAATATACTAGATCCAAAAATACAGCAAGGACTATTTGAGCTTGAGGAGTTCTAAGCTCATTTCTAAATGGTTCCTAAACTATCACATAAGGCAAAGAGAAAGCCAGAGAGTTAACACCACACAAAGCAGATTTTTTTTTTGATGCAGGTGTCCAGGGAGTTGGTCATTGTTGTGGTGGTGCAAGACAGGAACACTGGGCTCTCAGACACCTTGGTCACAGTTGCTCCTCGGCCACCAGTCTGCAACTTCAGACAAATATATTTTGCACTCCAAGCCTCAGACTTTCCTTAAGCTCTCATAAGCATGGTGGTATCAAGACAGCATGTCTTCTTGCAGAAAATGAGACAGAGTTTCAGAGATGTGGGCAAGTGATGCTTCGATTTGAGCATTCCAATTGTCCTGGCATGCGGTTTATCATATCTTATTTCACACCCACTCCTCACTCTGGGAAGACTACCTCCCCACACTCTCAGCAATGGTTTGGGCAAAATGAAGTATTCCAATCATGCTGGTCTGCTTCCAGACACTGTGCCCTTCCTCTTCTACTCACACATCAGAGTGTAGAAATGTGGGTGTGAGTTCCTGAAAATGGGAAACATCACCTTCACCAGAGTGAAGGCTTCTCATGCTTTAAGAAGGTGTAAAACATATTGCCTGTAAGGATTTCTCTGAGCACTGAAGCTGTTTCACACATGAAGCAGCGTGAGGAAGGCTACCATTCTGTACTCTTGAAGAGCTGTGGAGTTTTCCTCCTTTCCAGGGCAATTAATATTCCACCACAGAGGCATAATTCAGCAAGCCTATGAGGATGAAGCTTTTCTCTCAGTAAAATGAAAACCACCCATTTAGCTGACTTTCATTGTTGGGGAAAGTATCAGCCCAGTTTTTAGTCAAAGACATCTTGTGCTATCAGCATCTCCAATTATTCTTATTCAAATATTAAATTTGGAAGGTTGTGTGCATAAGATCACTGATCTAGTATTCCAATATAGAAAAATCTTCATGGACTCAGGAGTTCCCAGTATGAACTGGGCATTAGGTGGGTGCCAACTGACATCTCTTTTTCTAAAAGTCTAATGCAGTTAGAAGAACATGCTTTCCTTCTTTTATATCTTATGACTTTTACTTCCAATGCCCCTAGAAACCATCCCACTCATCTCTACCCTTATTGCTTCCTCTATTGTACCCTCTTCTTGGTCTAGTTGCAAAGTCTCCAGTTTTGCATACAAAATCATTACTACATGGTACAGCTCGATACTTCATGGTACAGCCAGAATTGTTCTTCCACTCATCTGTGAGGACTCTCATATGCTCTGTTGTCCACAGGAGGAAGTAGGATCTGCTTCCCCAGGCTTCACAAGACCCTTTGTGTTTTTATACGTACGAAGTATCAGCCCATAGATATTCCCCATTGTGGCTTAATCTCTATCAATTGCATACATATGTGTTAATGCTGGTGTCTGACTGAGGTTCTGATCCTTCCCTAACTCTGTCAATTCTCCTGGCTGACTCCTAGGCCTAAACTTGGACTGAACTCAAAAGATTTCTGAGACGTTTACCCAGACTTCTCAGTACCAAATAAGGACAGTTCCTCTGTACTTTGATAGTTTTTCCTTTCGGCTAGTCATTGGAAATTGTTGTATTCCTGAACTTGTACATATCCCTTAAGAAAACATAAGCTCCTATAAGCTTAGAATCATTACTGTAAAAATACATACTCAGGGCTGGAGACATGGCTCTGCCGTTAAAAACATTTAATGTTCATATATTGGTAACTGGGCTCAGTTCCCAATGTCAATATTGGACATCTCACAGTCATCTGTGAATTCCAGTTCTAGGGCATCCAGACTTCCTCTTCTGGTCTCTATCAGGATCTGTATGCATAGGATTCACAAAAACTCATGCAAGCATGTGACAGGATTTTCGCTGTCCAATCACTAAAATATTAGGGCAGCAGCAGGCCTGTGATTGGACAGGGAAAAGGGTGGCAGAGCTAAGAGTTATATATATAGAGAGAGAGCATCTCAGGGGAGGAAGAGGAAGGCCAAGATAGAGGCAGATGTGAACCAGCGTGGCTTTAACCAGCCCCAGGTAGTTATGATATCACAAGGTTAGAATAATTGGGATAAAGCTTTTATCATTATCAATTGGCTCTGAAATTATTGTGCTGGCATCTTGTAAATTGAGAATGTATTGATACATAAATCTGATTGGTTAATTATAAGCTTTAAGAGTTTTGATTCTACCGGGTAGATGGGTGTTGTGATGGCTGATCGTGGGGTGGACTGTCATTTCCTGGGGCTGGTAGCAGCAATCCTCCAAGGGCCTCAGGAGTACCCGCCCAGAGAGACCACTGAGTGGAGATCACCTGGCTGGAGCCATGTGGTCTGCCAGTTGCTGGTGGTAGCATGGTAGGTCTTTTAAAAAAATATTTCCTGCAACACGAGCACATATGTGTGTGTACATAAAACACCTTTAAAAGGTGTTCCAGAATAGACTTGCATTCAATGTTATTTGAATGAATTTATGAGCATTCTGTGGATAACTACTTTGTCAATAAACAATGCAAATAAGGAAATGATGGCTTGGTGTCTTTAGTGATTTTGTCAAAGAAAATTAAGAGCTTTTTCACACAAAGCTTGATCCTTCCCTGGATTTCTCTCTCTCTCTTTAGATGTTTTCTTTATTTATATGTCATACAATATCTCCTTCCACAGGTTCCCCTCCGAAAAAAATAAAATGAAACAAGAAAAGAAAAAGAAAAACAATCCCCAGTTCCCTCCCCCATCCCCCTGCTCACCACCCTACCCTCTCCTGCTTACTGGCCCTGGTATTTCCCTATACTGGGGCATAGAACCTTCACAGGGCCAAGGGCCTCTCCTCCCATTGATGACCAACTTGGTCATCCTCTGCTATACATATGCTGCTGGAGCCATGAGTCCCACCATGTGTATTCTTTAGTTGGTGGTTTAGTCCCTGGGAACTCTGAGGGTACTAGTTAGTTCATATTGTTGTTCCTCCTAAGGGGCTGCAAGCCCTTCAGCTCCTTGGGTCCTTTCTCTAGCTCCTTCATTGGGGACCCTGTGCTCAGTCCAATGAATGGCTGTGAGTCTCTACTTCTGTAATAGTCAAGTACTGTCAGAGCCTCTCTGGAGACAGCTATATCAGGCTCCTGTCAACCAGCACTTGTTGGCATCCACAATAGTGTCTGTTTTTGATGATTGAATATGGGAAGGA
>JADRCD010138823.1:0-18132 GCA_019843815.1 Montemys delectorum | reverse complement strand
CCCCCAGCCCCCCCCACACACACACTCGCTCCATCTTCAGGTCAGTAGAATGTTTGTCTCTAAGATCCCAAAACATCTGAGGTCTCGGACTACATACTGTAGTAACTAAACATGGGGAAGGAAAGGGTCTAACCTAGCAAGAAATATGGATGTTACAATCCGAACGTCAAAATCCACAGAAGCCAGGGTTTCAGGGTCAAGTTCACACTATGAGCTGGGCAATAAAAAAGGAAAAGCAGCTCTGACTCACTTCCTGGTTCTGTCATTTTCCTTATATACAACACGAGAGTTTTCTTTTTAAAGGCATGCACAGTTAAAAACACAGGTTACTAAAGATGGAGAGGTTTACGAAGCTCCTTGGCAACCCAGCACTGTTACCATGCGGCGTGTTGACGTTCTCGATGACATTCACAGCAGCGGTGCCATGTTTTAAAGCAGGGACCTTCCCAGCTGACATCGAGATGATTGCAACCAATGAACAGAAAGACCAGCACAAGCTGGAGCTGCTTTGTGAAGTCCTCACACTTCGTGATCATTTAGCATCTCTTGAACTGTTTTCAAGGGATCAGCCAATCCACCCCCATTAAGACACCACGGCCTTGAAGGGGAAATCGGCTAATCCCCCACCCTCCCTTGAAGATATTGCTCGACTTTCTCCAGTGGTGTATGATGGTCTCGGATTCTTTTCTACGGCTCATTCAAAATCTCTGGGGCTGGGTTGATTGATGGGTATAGCTCAGTGGGTAAAGTACCCACCAAGCCTGAAGACCTGAGTTCAATCCCTGAGGCCCACAGCCTAGGAGAGAGCTAACTGCACGAGGCCTGGCTTTAACCCCATGCATAGAGGATATCTGTCACTGAGGGTGAACAAACCCTACCCGGTTTTGCTTTGCTTTGCTTCCTGCATTTCTCCTCCTCCGAATCACCTTCTAACTCGCATCTCCACCCTGAGCCTATTCCTTCTGACTCAGTCCTGTAACAGTCCTACATCACACCATTATTTGACGTTACCTTAGCTCTTCCTTCGAAGGCTCACCCGCCCTGACGCACTAAGGAAGTGGAGCAAATGCCACAGAAACTTGGTGTGCTTCTGAATCTACACTCAAACCCAGAACCAAGTTTTATTTATTTATTTATTTAGAGATATTTTTCCCCCTTGACAGACTCCTGCTAAGTTTCCCAGGCTGGTCTGGAAATTCACAAGTCTCCTGTCTCAACATGCATACATTCAGGCAAAACATATATAAAATAAAAATAAATATTTTCTTTTCTTAAAGAGCAGAGACTTTTAAAAGGAAAGAACTGATCTGCAACATTCTTGGTCAGTTTTCATACATAGTTCTTCATCTCATTTAATGCCCATCAAATTCAAAGTTGACCCAAAAGAAAGATGTTTTACAGCTAAGTCCTACATATTTCAGGAGTCGGTAGTGAAGCATGGAGAGTGCACATGCATGGGAAGGCACTATATGGAGGCAGTGGAGCTAAGAAGGTAGCACTTAAGAGTCTAAAATTAGGGCTGGAGCGATGGCCCAGTGGTTAAGCACTGACTGCTCTGCCAGAGGTCCTGAGTTCAATTCTCAGAAACTACTTGATGGCTCACAACCATCTGTAATGAGGTCCGATGCCCTCTTCTGATGTGTCTGAAGATAGCTACAGTGTACTAATAACATTAACTAAATAAATCTTTAAAAAAAAAAAAAAAAAGGTGGGCAGTAGTGGCGCACTCCTTTAATCCCAGCGCTTGGGAGACAGAGGCAGGTGGATTTCTGAGTTCGAGGCCAGCCTGGTCTACAGAGTGAGTTCCAGGACAGCCAGGGCTACACAGAGGAAACCCTGTCTTGAAAATAAACAAACAAAACAACACCCCCCCCCCAAAAAAAAGAATGGAGGATAGAGAAAAGCTATTAAGGAAGTTAAGAACCAGAAACATCTATAGAGGCTGAGGAATTCAAAAGAGGAAAGATGTTTTTAAAACTGACATGTGCAGGGCTCTAGGTCTGATCACCAGCACAGAAAACAGAAAGGGAAAAAAGAAGGAAAGACGAAAAGGAGGGATGAGAAGGGAGGGAGAAAAAGGACAGAAGGAAGGAAGGAAGGAAGGAGGGAAGGAAGGAAGGGAGGGAGGGAGGAAGGAAAAAGGATGTGGGAAGCCAGGCCTGGGGAGCCAGCTCAGCAGGGAAAGAGCCTGCCTCACACAGTAGCATGGGGACCTGGGTTCAGATCCTAGGACGGACCTATCACTCCATCTGATGAGGTGATGACGGTGGATCCGAAGCTAGGTCCCAGGCTAGCCAAAAGGTGAGCTCCAAGGTCAGGATCTCAAAAAGAAGGTAGAGGCCGATCCAGGAAGACAACTCCACACAAGTGTACACACACATCCACCACACAAGTGTGCACACACATCCACCACACAAGTGTGTACACACATCCACCACACACAGCTAGGAATCATTTTTTTATTTTTCAATTAAAAATTTTTAAAGTAGATAGTGCAAAACACCATGGTCAAAAGCACCTCTGGGGAGAAAGGCTTTATTTCATCTGATAACTCCCAGGTCACAGTTCCCAACTGAAGGAAGGCAGGGCAGGAGTTCCAGGCAGGCACTGAAGCAGGGACCATGGAGAATACCCCTTACTTGCATTTTCATGGTTTGTTTGGCCTGCTTTCTTACAACCCAGGACCACCAGCACGTGAATGGCACCTCCTTACAGTGGGCTGGCCTACCATATCAATCACTAGTCAAGAAAATGTGCCATGGGCCAATCCAATGGAGGCAGTACCCCAAGTGAGGTTTCCTCTTCCCAAGTGACTGGTTTTCGTGAAGGTGACACAGATGAGCACGGGTGGCTTACAATGTCAAATGCTATAGGGAAGGTAGGATGAAATGTAAACCATAGATAATGCTTTATTACATCTCAGAGTGTAATGTCAACAACAAATCGCCCACACAGCACATTATGACTTAGCTTTGTTTAGTGGAACCTGCAGCCTTACTCATCCTCACACCCACTTACTCACCTGGACGCTTCCAGCCGAGAGGCCACACAATTGGACTGAAAGTGACTGCACACCCTAGCTGGAAGAAATAAAAACTGACAACCAGGTTCTGGCAGTTTTGGTGGGATGACCTCCAGCAGTTTCATTTTCAGAGGTCGGTTGGCCCAGGATTTTAGTTTCTGGTGCTGTGATAGAACTCCAGAGCCAAAGGCAACTTCAGGAGGAAAGGGAACCTGGAGCTAAGAATTGGGGCAGGAACATGGAGGGATGCTACTCGCTGGCCTCCTCCTCAAGGCTTGCTCAGCCTGCTGTTTTCTTATACCACCCAGGACACCAGGGGTGGCCCCTCCACAAGAGCCTCACTCTTGGTTTGGGATTTTCTTTCTTCCTTCTTCTTCTTTCTCTCCCCCCACCCCGCCCCACCACCCTTTTTAGATCAGTTCTGTATCTAAGGCCACCCATGAACTCATAATCTTTCTGTCCTGGTTTTCAGAATGCCAGGACTAGACACATGAGCCACCATGCCCGGCAGAAATATATTCACTAGTAGAATAGCTAAGAGTATTAGTATTAACTCTAGAACCAGATCATTCCAGAACTCAAATCCTGGGTTACTCTCTTTATATGCCCTCTCTAGTTCCTCACGATATCTAATAATAACAAGGCAACTAGAGTGACCACTTGGAAAGATTATTGTAAATAAAATCAAGGTGTACCCAGAACAATGGTCGTAAGCTCCTAATAATTGTTAGCTATGGGCTGGAGAGATGGCTCAGCAGTTAAGAGCACTGACTGTTCTTCCAGAGGTCCTGAGTTCAATTCCCAGAAACTACATGGTGGCTCACAACTAACTTCAGGCTTGCTGTGGCAGAGTCAAGCTGACCCAGACCCCGGAAGCAGCTTTCCAAGGTGCAAGTGCATAGATGAGCAGTTAGAGTGGCTCCAGAATATGAGTCCCACCTGCCTATAGCAGCCACCACATAGGCTTTTGCTTTGTTTTGTTTTCTTTGATACGTCTCTGTAGACCAGGCTAGCCTTGAATTCATCTTCCTCCTATCTGGAGCTCCCTAGAGCTGAAATAACAGGAATAGAGACCAAACTTGTCATCAGTTGATCATTTTGAATGCTTTTGTGTTTTTTGAGAGTCTCTTACAACTCAGGCTGGCCTCCTAGGCAAAGCTGACTTCGACTTCCTAATCCTCCTGCCTCTACCTCCTGAATGCCTGGGTTATAGGCAAGCACTACCAAACCAGGGTTGGCTGTGGTGTGGTTTTGTTTCGTTTTTTAGGTTTTTTTTTTAAGTTGGTATTAGTTTTTTAATTGTTTTTTGTTGTTGTTGTTGTTAATTGTCTTGTTTTTGTTTTTGGGAGATATATATAATTTTTTTTTTTGTGAGACAGGGTTTTTCAATGTAGCCCAGGCTGCCCTGGAACTCACTCTGTAGACCAGGCTGGCCTCGAACTCAGAAATCCGCCTGCCTCTGCCTCCCAAGTGCTGGGATTAAAGGGGTGTGCCACCACTGCCCAGCAAGTTGGTATTGTTTTCTTTTTCCTCTCCTCCTCCTCCTCCTCCTCCTCCTCCTCCTCCTCCTCCTCCTCCTCCTTCTCCTCAAAGGTAGGGTCTTACTATGTAGCCTAGGCTCATGTAGAAGGTAAAATTCTTCCTGCCTCGGTCTTCTGAGTGCTGGGATCACCAGGACCAACTCACTTTCAAATTTTTTATATTTATATAAGTACACTTTAGCTGTCTTCAGACACACCAGAAGAGGGCATCAGATCTCATTTCAGGTGGTTATGAGCCACCATGTGGTTGCAAGGAATTGAACTCAGGACCTTTGGAAGAGCAGTCAGTGCTCTTAACCACTGAGCCATCTCTCTAGCCCCACTTTCAAATTTTTAAGACGACTAGAAGTCTGCTTTCTAGATTACATGGGAATTCCTGTATATCACTCATTAAACAATTGACTCATATAGCTTAAATGCATTCAAAGACAAACATGGGACTAGTAATTATGAGAAAATAAAAAATCCTTTAGGCTTGAGCCACTCACTCCAATAGAAGGGGAAGGACTGATTTACTATAGTGGAAGAAGTGAATTAGGATGCTGCCATGCTGTATTCAGCTACATTCATCTCCACTTATCTCTGGATAGTCTCTTTTCTACAACTTATTTTTAATCTATGTCTGTCTGTCTGTCTGTATGAGGGTATGCAAGTGCCCACAGAAGCCAGAAGAGGGCATTAAATACCCTGAAACTGAAACTCCGCATAGTTGTGAGCCAACTGAAATCGATGCTTGAACCAAACTGGGCTTCCTCGAAAGAACAGCAAAGACTCTTAGCCACTGAGCCATCACTTCTGCCCCTGTACAGCCTTTGTCTAATTTTCCTTACTATTCATACAAGCTGCTGAAGGAGAGATACAGAAAGTTGACTGTTTGACGTACCCAACTTAGAATGTTCTCTACATTACTCCTCTCTCCCCTGCCCTCACCCAGCAAATACTTTTACCTTTGAAATTCATCATATTGGAATGGCCAGTGTCTAGGGCAAATACACAGGAGTTAGGGTCAAAATGCTCGCTAAGGGTTCTTTCATTATTTCTTTCCTTCTTGGGAGGGTTGGTCTTTTTATGATTTTTTTTTAATTTTGTATATATGAATGTTTTGCCCACATATATGTATGCATACAATGTGCATAGCTGGTATCCATGGAGATCAGAAGAGACTATCCCCGGGAACTGGAGTCACAGATAATTGTGAGCTGTCATGTGAGTGCTGGGAATAGAATCCCAGTACTCGGTCAGAACAACAAATGCTCTTCATTGCTGAGACATCTCTCCAGCCCCAAAACTTTATCAGAGTTTTAGGATGCAAACCAAATAGATCCCCTTTGCTGTGAAACAAAACAACCCAGGTGACTGTAAAACTAAGAAAGGAACACAAGAACAGCCCAGCATTTAGAACAAACACGTATTTTCCAAACCCTGCCATTTATTTCTCTCTTTTCACTTTTGCCACAAACCCTTTTGACCTGCTTGCTTACAGAATGAAGGTCGAGAGGAAAACCCACTTCACTGTCCCATGAAAGAAATAAACAATTTGTCTCTAGGATCAACCGTACTGAACTTTGCTAACCCCTGGCAAGTCCTCCAGCCTTCACAACAAACCTACACAGAAGAAAGAGAAAGACCGAGTAATCCCTCATAACACACACAGACAGCGAATTATTGAAATGTGTTTTCAGTTTTGGTTGCTTCCTTTTGTTTTTGAGATGAGTTCTCATTGTATAGCTCAGGGGCCCGGAGCTCAACCTCTAAACCCTTCCCCACCATGCCTTGGTTGGAGGCTGAGTTACTACTACATCCAACTATGGATAGAAAGTAGGCACCTTCTCAGATACGCACAAAGCAGACCACTGATAAAACCTTTAGAAGTTTAGTACTTTACTATACTCAAAGCGCTCCCATTTTTGGTTTATATGGAACAGCTCAGTATTGGAGCAGTATAACCTGAGATGAAGCATCAGTACATGACGATATCAGGGGATGGCTTTAGCCAGACGACAGAGGGGGAACGAGAGGTTTACTCCAGTGCCCACACAAGGCAGTCTAGAAATCACACCAGTTAAAAAAGACCAAGCTGGGCATGCTGCACACTCCTTTAATCCCAGTATTCAGGAGGCAGAGGCAGGCAGATCTCTGTGAGTTTGAGGACAGCCTGATCTATAGAGTGAGTTCCAGGTCAGTCAGGGCTACCTAGAGAAAGACACAGTGTCAAAAACAAAAACAAAAACAAAAAAATCAATGTCAAATTAATTAATTACAGTTTATAGGAAACAAAAACAAATATAGAAACAGCAGCCCCTCCCCCTCGTGCCAAAATTACATTTCCTCAGACTCACAGCCATCATTGGGAAGCATAAGGGCTGCACAGACATTAAATAATACAGCCAAGGTTTTTTGGGTATGGTCTCATAGACTTTCCAACTTTTTAAAAGGATAATTTAGGAAGACATTGAATAAATTAGAAATACTTTCTTCAACATCGATAACAGGTTTCTTTTAGCCTCAAAGTCAAAATGCGACAGATCTCTTATCATAACACAATTTTACAAAAACAGGATTTCATAGGACATCAGGTTTCCGAAGTCTAAATGTTTCCTTCATGTGTCTCTATTCCTCTACCCCACCCCTGAATTAAATAGGTTTTCTTTTTCAAGTCAAATGTTTTCTGGCAAAGTACCTTCAGGACACATAGGCTTAATCATTCATATATTCCACAATTCAAGACTCCAGTTACTAGTTTAAAAACCCAGCTTAGTCTCTCTTCAGGACTCCCCCATCTTACTTACAAGGATCGTGCCAAACATTAAAGAGTCCTCTCTGAGGGAAAAAGACTCTAGAAATCCAAACCTGACCTCTTGGAAAGGGCCTTAGGACTCTCCTTTCCTATTCAGACACTTACTATTCTTATTATCTTCTAAGTGTGATAGTTAAATAAAATCAAATGTAAATAATATGCAGAAATTAAATAACTAATTTTAAATAAATAAAGATATGTTGTCTGGAGTTTTCAAAGAATAAAGCGTTTTGATTTGGTTTGCTTTGGCTGGTAAGTTCACATTATTTCTGTACCAGTGTGTAGAATGAATGGGCAACACTACCCTCTAAAGGGTCTATAGTGTTCTGTCTCCTAGTTTTTAGGGGACACAAGCACACAGCATAGTCTTTCTTTGGCTTTTGGGCCAGTCTTTCCTGGACTTTCTGAGAGTATCTCTCAAGGCCCAAGGCCCTGGAGGGTCGCTGAACAACTGAAGGGAGTCAGAAGTTAAGTGCTTTTTGTTTTGGTTTTTGAGACCTGGGTCTCATAATCCTGAGTGGCCTTGAGTTTACTAGGTAGCCAAGAATGACCCCTGTCTCTATCTCCAAGTGCTGGCCTTTACAGGTATGTCCCACCACACCTGGCTGGAGATGAACATTTGCTGCCTTCGTTTTCAAACGTTTATGGGGCATCAGAACCAGCCAGAGGTGGGCCTCATATTTGCAGTCTCTGATTTCAGAAATCTGGGACCGAGCCTATCAGTTTACCTTTCCAGTGAGCCCCCAGGTGACAGTCAGGAGCCAGGCCATAAACTATATTTTGTTTGCTAGCCTCTGCTTGTCAATCTTGTCTCAGGGCTTCACAACAGGGCGGGCTCTTACCACCATCTGTGTCACTGAACAAGTCAAGTCTTGGCAAGATAAAGGGGCTAAGTCACACGATGGTAGGGGACAGAGCCTGTGATCAACCCAAGACTGTTTAACTCAAAAGCCCTTGCTTTCTCCTCTATGCTACCACGACAGTAATTTAAAATTGTTAAGGACTTCATCTGACCCCTCCCCCAGCTTCTTTATGGAAGTGAAGAGGTGAGTGTGTTGGGATTAAAGTGACTCTTGGTGGCTTTCCCTCTCAGGGCACCTAGAGGTGTAATTTAAAGCTATGCTGGAAAGCATGCAATAGTCCTGCTTGGTCTGTGAGTGGATAAACTGTCTGGGGTGGGAAGAGCAGAGCAAGTCAGCTCCGTGGCCCAGTCTGAGTCTACAACCACTACACAGACAAATAGGATCACAAACGCCATTGGGATTACACAAGTGAAAAATCCTTCATACACACAAGGAGCTAAGGACTGATGCCCTACAAGGAGAGTTTCTATCATCCTTTGCAACTCCACCCATGTTGCACTTCCCTGCGGATGCTACGAATCTAGAACATTCCACATAGGTAGAGGATGCTCTTAGAAAAACAACGCTGCGTCCAGATCAGCGGAGATCCTGAGGTTGTGGCCACGGCTAGCCTTGGTGTAGAGCTGCACCCGGGACTCCAGCTGCTCACTAAGTTCATCCAGGGCGCCAGTGCAGGACTCCAGGCTCTCAGACAGTTTCTGAATCTTGGCCTTCAGCACGGCCTGGCTGACTTTGGTGGCCCCCTCAGCACGCCTCGGGATGAGGAAGCCACGGGAGCCGAAGAAGACGATGAAGTAGACAGAGTTGTAAAGAGCCATGGAGGCGTCCCTCCCGCTCTGCAGCAGCTGGCGGTCCCCGCGCCCCTGCCACTGACAGAAGAACTCCAGGCAGCTCAAGAGCTCGCGCATCTGGTCCTGGCAGGTGGCGGCGATCTCCTGCACCCTCCGCACCTCCCGGGAATTGCAGAAGATCAGAGAGAGGTCGGACGTGATGGTGACTGCCCCTCCGGCGGTGGCCACCCCTAAGCCCACGGCCGACGCCACGAGCGAGGCTCCCAGGGTGACCGGGCTGAGCGACAAGCCCACGACGGCTGCCAGGGCGCCGGCGGCGCTCAGGGAGCTGCCCGCCACGTTGGCCGCCAGGGAGCGCCTGCGTAGACGCTCGAGCCTCCGGGCCACTTCGCGCAGGCGCAGCACTTGGCTGTGCAGCCGGCCGCGGCGGTCTAGCAGCAGTCCTTGGAAGCGCCGCAGCGCATCCGCGCCCTGGGGCTGCCAGGCCGCCCGCTTCTCCATGCCCTGTAGGGGACACAGAGGCGCAGTTAGCCAGAGTCCCCCACACCCGTTGCTGCCCCAGGCTAGAGCCAGCCCGTGCACAAGACTCCTCAAATAATTAATAGACCTTGTGCTGGGGGTGTTGCCTTAATGGTAGATCTCTTACCCAGCATTCAGCCCCCAGATTCAATCCGCAAGGCTGCTGAGATAAATGCACGAATTAATAAACCACTCAGGACTGGGAACAGGGAGGTAGGTTACCACTGGGTTATGTGTCAAGTTTTCGAAGGCCGGCTCTGGAGTCTGGGGCAAGTTCTCAGAACCCGTTAACTGCATTCAAACAGAGATTATGCTGTCTTCTGCTTTTCTCCCAAGGAACAGAATCTATGGACATCATCCATAGATTTAAACAAAGATTTAAACGGGAAGGTGGAGACTATTAGAAAGCTGCTTCAAGAAAGTGCTTTGAAAACACAGACTTCTCTCTGTTGTGAAAATGACCCTACGGCTGAGGATGTAGCTCAGTCTTAGAGCCATTGTGTGGCGTGTTCCCCAACCCCTGGCAAGCAAGGACCAATAAAAAGAGAACACCTTAAGAGAGGCAAACCGCTATGTGACTTGTGTCCTAGAAACTCAAGGTACTCCTCTCTCTCTCTCTCTCTCTCTCTCTCTCTCTCTCTCTCTCTCTCTCCTTTTTCATTCTCTCTCTCATTTTCTTTCTCTCTCCCCCCTCCCCCTCTTTTCCCCCCACGCATCTCCCTCTGTCTCTCCCTCTCTCAATGCCCCCGTCCCTCTCTCTAATCCTAGCACCTGGGAGGCAGAGGCAAGATCATCGAGAGTTCAAGGCCAACCTTGTCTAAATATTGAGTTCTAGGCCATCCAAGGCTTCGTAACAAGAACATGGCTCAAGGCACAAAAGGAAAGGGGTAGGGTGTTAGCAACTCGCTGGAGGCTTCCATGGAACCAGTTGTCCTGGAGCCAATAAAAGGTGACTAAGGGAGAAAGCTGAAAGTACCAGGCTCATGTGTAAAAGGCCATCTGTCCTGGTAACCAGAGAGCCCCATTTTCATATACACAGCACTCTCCACCAGTCATAACTTCTTAAAGGTGTCAAACCTGAACGAGCAGGGCAGAAGTTATTTAATTTTTGATCTCTCTCCATTTGTTTTTGTTGTTTTAAAAGACAGACTCTTGCATAGTCCAAATTGGCCTCAACCCCCTGATTCTCAAGCCTCCACCTCCTGAGTTCTAGAATGCCAGGCTTGCATCAGCACACACAGCCAGAGCTCACTGGCATTGGTTAAGATGAAGGCCTTTAGAGACAGGCAACCAACCCAGCTGATGCTTCTCAGGGTCCCGTAGAACACTGGTCTCCTGACTCATATAGGTCCTACTGTTCCTTGTTGACCTCCATAATCTATCTAAGTAAGAAGTTTTCAGGTAACAAGAACGGATGAGAAAAAGTCACCCCAAATATACGATGCCCCAAGAGTTGACCCTGATGTCACCAGTCCCATTACAGACGCATCTCTCGGACTGGACTCCCCACTTACCCTTCACTATGGTCTCCAGGAAGAAAAGTGGGAGACTGTTTCTGGATGCGCATGCTTTATAGTTCCCAGGAGCCAATGACGGCCCTGGGAAAGCCTTGTCTCATTCTGAGAAGCTGCTGTTTCCTGCCCTGACCCCTGCTGCCTTCGGCCAGGATATGACATGTTGGAAAAAGAGACGCTGGCAAAGCACGTCCCGTATTTAGGAAATGAACATTGTGTGTTCGCTTTCCCCTCCAAAGACAGGAAGAGAACCACAGGCTCTTCCCCAACTTGAAACAAGTGCTGTCATCTCCCAGTGGGGATCACCCTGCCTTTCCTCTCCTGAGAATAGCTACTGACGCCATCGGGGGAGGCTTTCCCACAGGCCCCAGGCTGCCCAATTATAGTGTTTCTTTGAGAGGACTCAATCAGAGAATCATTTTTAAAAAGAAATAGGAGGGACCGGAAAACTCAATTACGATCGATACAGCCGCTCAGGGTCCATTTCAAAGAGCTTTGTGGGTCTGTGAGTGGCTGAAACACGTGACCCATTAAGGGAGGGCAGCCAACCTCTAGGAGCGTCTAAGATGCAAGACCACGCCCACAGGAAGTGCTGCGTGCAGTTTAGGGCATCTCCAGCTGTGGAGAAGACACAGGAGGTCTCAGAAAGGGCACACTGCGAGGCCAAATGCGTCAGAAAAATCAATGGGGTCAAGCTGCACACCGAGCTAATTATACACTTTCCATGGCTGCAGGGAGATGATGGCTTCCGGGGTTTTCATATGAAGCATGGGCTGTAGCCTTCCATCATGGTTAAATGAGTGGATTCTATCTACAGGTTCCCCAGCAGGGTCAGAGGAACAGTTATCTATTGCAGAGAGTGCAGACGGGGCAGGGGGGGACCCGTGGTGGGGCGGGGTTCGGGGGGGGGGGTGGAGAGGGGGGTGGAGAGGGGGGTTATGAAATGAGTGCTGCTTCGTTCTGTGCCTTTACCAGATCGTGGAGCACCACCATAGCTATCCCTGAAGCAGTCAGGGGTGGCTGGAGCTTAGCTGGGAAACCCAGTCACACCAAAGGGTCCCAAGTATAAGATCCTTTGTCTGACACGGTCGACAAAGGCCAAACTGGTTTTCACTTAAGTGATTGATGGCTCCAGCTGGAGGTCCAGTAGACTAGCATACAGGAGGCCTGGATTCTACCACCAGCACCCATGAGCCATCATGGCAGCCCACACCTGTAATTCCAGCACCAGGAAGTGAAAGCATTAGGGTTAGACATTCAAGGTCATCCTCGGATTCATAGCTACTCGGAATCCAACCTGCGCCACATGAGACCTTGTTTTCAAAACAAAACAACCCCCCCCCCATTCATCTAAGGCTTTTTTTTTTTTAAGATTTATTTTTTCTTTATATGAGTACACTGTAGCTGTCTTCATTCATAAACTAGAAGAATGCATCAGATTCTGTTACAGATGGTTGTGAGCCACCATGTGGTTGCTGGGAATTGAACTCAGGACCTCTGGAAGAGCAATCAGTGCTCTTAGCCACTGAGCCATCTCTCCAGCCCTGATCTGGAGTCTTGCTTTGTTTCTGTGAAGTGTGGTCTCACTATGGGGTCCTGCCTAGCCTAGAACTTATTAAGTAGACCAGGTTGGCACTGAACTTGCCTCTTGCCTCTGCCTCATTTGGAAAGTCTCAACAGTTCTATCGATGTAGAACACGATTAAGCCTCTCACTTTCGGATTAATTGCCTGTCTTTATCAAAACAATGTCTCCTGCAGCACACCTGCTGCTCTTGACCTTGATCAGTCAGAATTTAGTCCACGCCCAAGTGTGCTGGTTATAGCTCCTACAGAATAAACATAAATGAGCAGAATGGCCCCAGTGTCTACTCGTATTTTTGAGATAAGAGGCAGAATGGCTGGGCAGGGTGGCACAGGCCTGTCATCCCAGCCCCAGGAAAGATGAAAAAGCATCATAGTTTCCTCAAAGTTCAAGG
Source organism: Montemys delectorum (assembly GCA_019843815.1). Taxonomy (NCBI): domain Eukaryota; kingdom Metazoa; phylum Chordata; class Mammalia; order Rodentia; family Muridae; genus Montemys; species Montemys delectorum. The sequence goes on along the minus strand of JADRCD010138823.1, from coordinate 5,108 downwards.
TTAACCCCGGCTGTAGAGTGAAACCTGGAAACACAGGGATGGGAGTCCAATCCTCAGGACCTACACTGAAACTGCCAAGTATGGTGTCGCTAATCGGGCAAGCTAGCCTACGGGACAAATTCTATCTACTCCAACAACAACAGGCAGCCAGCACATGAGGAACAACACTCAAAGTTGTTCTCTTACCCTCAAAATATATACACACACACACACACACACACACACACACACACACGCATGCACACACGCACACACGCACGCACACACACAAAGGGGTGGAGGGGATGCAGAAAGGGGCTTATTTTCCTCATATCTTTGAGGTTGCAGCTCACGACCTGTTACCCCCATTGCTTTGGGCAGCTCATCAGGTCAGGCCAGGGTGTGTGGCAAACTGCTCATACCCTAGGAAAACAAAACAAAACACAGAGGAAGAAGAGGGAATTGGGTTTTATATGATAATCACCTTCAAGGTGATATCAAACACATATGACAAAGCATAGCCCTCTCATTAGGGCCAACCCCTAAAACTTCCTGACCCTTACGACAGTGCCATGCTGGAGACCAAGCTTTTAACTCATGAGCTTTTGGGGTCCACGTCCAAACTGCAGAAGGTCAGTGTGAGCTATGAAGTGAGACCCAAGCCAGCTTGGGCTACACAGAGTTCCAGGCCAGCCTTAGGCTACAATGTGAGAGACCCTGCATCAAAGAACCAAGAAGTGGGCGGGGCAGTGGTGGCGCACACCTTTCATCCCAGCACTTGGGAGGCAGAGGCAGGTGGATTTCTGAGTTCGAGGCCAGCCTGGTCTACAGAGTGAGTTCCAGGACAGCCAGGGAAACACAGAGAAACCCTGTCTCAGAAAGAAAGAAAGAAAGAAAGAAAGAAAGAAAGAAAGAAAGAAAGAAAGAAAGAAAGAGGGAGGATGCCTGTGAGTTTAAGGCCTGCCTTTGCCACATACCAAGTTCCAGGCCAGCCAGGACTACACAAAGAGACACTACCAAACCACCATCACCACCACCACTACCTCTTTCTCTGTCTCTGTCTCTGTCTTTATCTCTCTCTCTCTCTCTGTCTCTCTCTCTCTCCCTCTCTCTCTTTCTCTCTCTCTGTTTCTCTATGTCTGTCTGTCTGTCTGTCTCTCTCTCTCTCACACACACACACACACACACACACACACACCACACTTTGCCCATACACATAAATGCATCCTGCTGCTTTTCTGTCAGCTTGACACAAGGCAGGTTCATCTGGGAAGAGGGACCTTCAACTGGGAAAATGCCATTAGATCAGCCAGTAGGCTAACCTGTGGGGACATTTTCTTATTTAGTGATTAGTGTAGACAGGCCCAGCACACTATTGGTAGGTGCCATTCCTGTGCAGGTACCTGGGCCTGGAGTGTGTAAGAAAGAGAACTGGCAAGAAGGGAAAGCCAGAGCAGTAATCCTTGGTCCTCTGTGGCCGCTACATCAGTTCCTGCCCTGACATTCCTGGACAGCAGAGTATAAGATGATATAAACTCTTTCTCAAGGTGCTTCGTCACATTCATCACAGTGATAGAACCCTGAGTGAGACACTCACACACCACACAGGAGCACGCACACAAAACACAGTACTAGAACACATCCTTAGTTGTGCACGCAGGAGGCAGGGGCAGAAGAAGATCAAATCTGAGACCATTCTGGTTTCATAGTAAGATTTAGTGGGGTGGGAGAAGGAGGAGGAAGAGGAGGAGAAATGTCGCTATTGTCATAACAATGTTAATAAGAAGTTGAAACTAAGTATCTCTTTGGAATATTTTGCCCAGTGGAAACATAGCATACTTATTCTGAAGACATAAAAATGTTTTGAGAGGCGGGCAGTGGTGGTGCACACCTTTAATCCCAGCACTTGGGAGGCAGAGGCAGGCAGATTTCTGAGTGAGAGGCCAGCCTGGTCTACAGCATGAGTTCCATCCAGGACAGTCAGGGCTACACAGAGAAACCCTCTCTCAAAATACCGAAAAAAAAAAGTTTTGAGAGAGAGAGAGAGAGAGAGAGAGAGAGAGAGAGGCTTGTGCATGTGAGTACAGTATCCTTAGAATCCAGAAGAGGGTGTGAGACCCCCTGGAACTGAACATAAGATGCTGTTGTGAGTTGCCTAAGTGGATGCTGTAGACCTCATCCAGGTCCCCTGCAAGAGCAGTACATGTTCTTAACCACTGAGCCATCCCTGCCTAGCCCCTGAAAACTGTTTGTGATGGTTTGCTGTCGTTTTCTGAGATGAGACTCACTGTGTAGCCCTGTCTGGCCTCAGAGATTTGTCTGTCTCTGCCCCCCCACTAAGACTAAAAATGTAAGCCACCATGCCCAACTTTTGCTTTGTTTTTTGAGACCAGGTCTTAAGCAACTCAGGCCAGCTTCAGACTCATTGTGTAGCAGAGGATAACCTTGAAATCCTGATCCTCCCACCTCTACCTCTTAAGTGCTTGGATTACACGCGTGTGCCACCACATCAACTTCTGTGGAGTAAGGCGGCTGGGGGTGAGATTTCAGCCACTATTGTCATAAACAGATGGAACCCCACAGGTTCCAAAACCCACAGACAACTCTAAGCTGCAGTCATTTCCATTTTTTTTTCCAGATTGGCTTATGATCTTTATTACAGTGCACACACATCCTTAAGCTCCAGTCCATGTTCTTTTTTCCACTTAACATTCGTGCCAGTACATAACTCTCCATGTTGACAGTTCTCACCTCTGTCATTTTTAATAGCTATATAACAATCCCTTTGTTTGCTCAGTCTCTTCCCCGTTAGACACTTGGACTGCTTCCAGTTTTTCACTGTTATAACGACAGTTGCCAGGACCTCTGTGTACATTTTCCTGTTTGGATCTCATCCCTCTGGGGGAGTATTCACACACAGCAAAGCGGTAAGTGAGGGAGAGTGGATGCCTGTCCCATGTTCTTACTATATTTCTGTTCAAAAGAGCCAATCACTGTATGATCTGCCTCGTAAGACTAACAGCCAGAGGCTTTGACACAGCTCGGAAGGTTTCTTTTGTTGATGTTTGATTCGGTTTATTTCAGCTCCACTGCGGTGGATAGAGTATCTTCTGTAGGCCAGACGTCATTCTAGGTTCCAGGTTTGAAATGATGTGAGATATGACCCTTGCCCTCAGCAGATGGTAATCTGTTGAAAGAGAAAGAAACAGAGCAGATCATTTCAATTTGGCATGGAACATACCAGAGATGTAAGCAGGAGCCAAAGAAAAATGCAGAAAGTTCACACCTAGGAAGTGTTAGAAAGGTGTTCTAGAAGCCCTGGTACAGAGCTGAATCTGAGCATAAAGTAGCTGGGGTAGAAGAGAGCCAGCTGCTGCAGGGAGAAAACAGAGGCACAGGGAAGAGTCCAGAATGCTCTAGGCAGTTAAAACCGGCTAAGCACAGAGGGAGACCTAGGAGTGTAAATGGAAAGAGGCTGACAGGTCTCTACCAAGCTGTGGTGACTGACAAGTGCCTTGTGGGTTTAAGAGCCACCAAAGGTGATTCAGCTTCGGCCTTCAGTTGGCTTTGCCATCTCTGTCAGCTGTGTGGAGGGTGGCTTTCTTAATTAAGTACATAGCTAAAAGCCAGGAGATACGTTAGAAGCATATTGAAGCAGCTGGGAGAGATTACCAGGGATTGGATAGTGTTGATAGGCTGGGCAGAAGGGATAAAGTACCATCTGTGCTTCAGGTCAGGTATGGTGGCACACACTTGTCATCCAGGACTTGAGAGGTGGAGGCAGAAGGATCAGGAGCTCAAAGTCTTCCTCAAGACACACACCCGCACCCATACCCACACACAACACACACACAATACATACACAACACACAAAGCCATGCACATATACACACATACAACACACACAACTTATACACATATGTGGGGCGGTGGACCACACCAGGAAACTTGATAAAGTTGATTAAGTTCGGAGACCCCAACACATTCCTGAGGGTGGTAGGAGTTTGTCTATTCCCAACCTGATTCCTGGCCTGAAAAAAATGTGACCACGACTCACCACACAAAGAATGGGACTGCCAGGCAGTGGTGGCGCATGCCTTTACTCCCAGCACTTGGGTGGCAGAGGCAGGCGGATTTCTAAGTTCCAGGACAGCCTGGTCTACAGAATGAGTTCCAAGACAGCCAGGGCTATACAGAGAAACCCTGTCTCGAAAAACAAAAAAAGAAAAAAGAATGGGGCTAGTGGTCAGGTAGCACAGCACCACAGAGTTCTCCATGCTAATGAGGTACCGAGATTGGTCCTGAGGGTTTAGCCAATAAGCTTCCCTTCCCAGACATTCCTTCCTTCAGAAGGTATTTAATCTCTGGTCCACCGTGAAGGAGTTGTATACCCGCTATGTCCACAACGAACAATGAGTAGACAGTATGGACAAGCCCGGACTGTCTCTCTCATCAAGAACGTTGCCCTGGGGACCATGGAGGAAACTATCTACAGAGCTGCTCTGAGCTAAGCTGAAGTTGCCCCTCCCCCAGCCAGGCTCATCCTCACAGGCCCTCGGCCCTCTCCTGCTGGACTCCAACTCTGCCTAGCTTCTGCCTCGCTTCAGCCTCAGCCTGTGCCATTTCTCACTCCAGCTGAAGCCCTCATCCTAGGCTACATTCTCCCACACCCAGAGGGGTGCAGCAGCTTCTGCAAGCCCAGCATCCATGGTGGTGTAGGGTAAAATGCAGTCTAGCATTCTGGCTGGTTTGTGTGTCAACTTGACACAGGCTGGAGTTACCAGAGAGAAAGGAGCTTCAGTTGGGGAAGTGCCTTGATGAGATCCAGCTGTGGGGCATTTTCTCAATCAAGGGGACAGGGCCCATTGTAGTAGTGGTAGTCTTGGGTTCTATAAGAGAGCAGGCTGAGCAAGCCAGGGGAAGCAAGCCAGTAAGGAACATCCCTCCATGGCCTCTGCATCAGCTCCTGCTTCCTGACTTGCTTGAGTTCCAGTCCTGACTTCCTTTGGTGATGAACAGCAGTGTAGAAGTGTAAGCTGAATAAACCTTTTCCTCCCGAGCTTGCTTCTTGGTCATGATGTTTGTGTAGGAATACTAAGACAGTCTGCCCAATGGAGTTCCCACATCCC
>JADRCD010138817.1:0-10355 GCA_019843815.1 Montemys delectorum | reverse complement strand
CAGGCTGAGCAAGCCAGTAAGGGACATCCCTCCATGGCCTCTGCATCAGTTCCTGCTTTCTGACCTGCTTGAGTTCCAGTCCTGACTTCCTCTGGTGATCATCAGCCATGTGGAAATAAGCTGAATAAACCCTTTCCTCCTCAACTTGCTTCATGGTCATGATGTTTGTGCAGGAAAAGAAACCCTAACTAAGACACCTAGGAAAGAAATCAGGAGTCATGAGTGCAAGCATCACCAAGAGATAGAAGAGAGAATCTCAGGGGCAGAAGACACAATAGAAAACATTGACACAACAGTCAAAGAAAATGCAAAAAGCAAAAAGATCCTCACCCAAAACATCCAGGAAATCCAGGACACAATTAGAAGACCAAACCTAAGGATAATAGGTATAGAAGAAAGTGAAGACTCCCAATGTAATGGGCCAGTAAATATCTTCAACAAAATTATAGAAGAAAACTTCCCTAACCTAAAGAAAGAGATGCCCATGAACATACAAGAAGCCTACAGAACTCCAAATAGACTGGACCAGAAAAGAAATTCCTCCCATCACATAATAATCAAAACACCAAATGCATTAAACAAAGAAGGAATTTTAAAAGCAGTGAGGGGAAAAGGTCAAGTAACATATAAAGGCAGGCCTATCCGAATTACACCAGACTTCTCACCAGAGAGGCTGAAAGCTAGAAGATCCTGGGCTGATGTCATACAGACCCTACAAGAACACAAATGCCAGCCCAGGCTACTATACCCAGCAAAACTCTCAATTACCATAGATGGAGAAAACAAGATATTCCATGACAAAACAAAATTTACACAATATCTTTCCACAAATCCAGCCCTACAAAGGATAATAGATGGAAAATATCAACATAAGGAGGGAAACTACACTCTAGAAGAAGCAAGAAAGTAATCTTTCAACACATCCACACAAACCTAATTTCACCTCTTATAACAACAACAAAAAAAAAACAGGAAGTAACAATTACATTTTTCTTAATATCTTAATATGAAAATTAATATTACCAACATATCCTAATGGATTGAAACCCAATAATATGAGGAATTAGAAATTTGTTGATTGTCATCCAATGGTCTCTCTAATTTGGTAATTGGAGAAATAGGTCCAATATTGTACCATCTGTATACACTTTCAGCTTGTTTGTTCATGACAGTGTTTTACTGTGTACAACATAAGGGTCTTGAAATCTTGCTTCTCCTATCTCAGCCTCTCTATTAATAGGATTGTTTATTTCATGTTTTTACACTATACTATGGTTTTCAGAACAGCTTACATATTTCAAAAGTTTATACAGCCAGAAGAAACTTAGACAATTTACTTGGGAGATGGCTTGTAAGAGAACAACAAAGAGACTGAATGCTTTGTTTGATGTTTGTAACTATTTATCTTAGGCAGGGTTTCTATTCCTGCACAAACATCATGACCAAGAAGCAAGTTGGGGAGGAAAAGGTTTATTCAGCTTACTTCCACATTGCTGTTGATCACCAGAGGAAGTGACGACTGGAACTCAAGCAGGTCAGGAAGCAGGAGCGGATGCAGAGGCCATGGAGAAATGTTTCTTACTGACTTGCTTCCTCCTGGCTTGCTCAGCCTGCTCTCTTATAGAACCCAAGACTTCTAGCCCAGGGATGGCACCACCCACAAAGGGCCCTACCCACTTGATCACTAATTGAGAAAATACCCCACAGCTGGGTCTCATGGAGGCACTTCCCCAACTAAAGCTCCCTTCTTTGTGATAACTCCAGTCTGTGTCAAGTTGACACACAAAACCAGCCAGTACACTATTGTATCAAGTTTGAAGAAAATGGCTTTATAAGTTATTCTTTCTCTGAGATGAATGCTTTTCAAAATCACCACAGCCAATGAACTAGATTCTTACCCTCACCTAATGCCACCCTCCAAGCAGAACCATTGTTCATTGAAACAGTTGGTGAATGACTTCATGGATAGACCATCCTAATACACACACCATTTCTTAAATGAATGTAACCTGCTCTCTGTGGGCTGAGAATGATGACAATCACTAAAGTCAAATAGCTTTGACCATAGCAGGAAGTCTGTATCCAAAAATTGTGCCTACAATTCATTCCTTGGTGCAGCAGAACTGTCAACTCTCACCTTAGCTACGATGGAGGTAAAATCCTTTGGTGATGTGAAGGCCATTGAAGTACAGCCTTATTACAATGAAATCCAATGTCTAAAAATTGTTCTTATTTTGGGCTTGTACCACAGTAAGAGCCAAGATTTTAAGCTCTACTAAACACAAAACAAACAAACAAGCAAAAAGACTTTATATATTTATGTTCATTTAAGAAAATATTAGTAGTGAGGTGTTATTTTAAAATATACAGTTAAAATGTTTGGAGTTATTTAAAATTTATATTGAGAAAAATTATGCATTTTCAGTATTGCTGTAGACAAGCATATACATAAGACTTTTAAATTGATTGTTGTTTTATATCAAACAACTTTTATAACACTCATTTTTATTGTTAAAATATTGTATAAATTTTAAAGAATATGACAAAAAAAGATATTGTAGGTATTGAAGGGGGGAATCTCTGGGAGGAGTTGGGGTACAAAAGGGAAACAAGAATGTGATGCAATTATATTTACTTAAAATATGTTTTTAAATGTTAACAAATTCAGATAAATTGAAATAATGCAACTTTTCTCATCTTAATGCAATAAAAGTTTTAAAAAAAAAGAATGAATGGAATGAGCAACTAGGTAGGAGCAAAAGAATTGCCTTTCCTCTAAGTGGTTTGTCATAAAGAACAGATTGATGTGAAGACAGAATGGACAGAATGAAGTTCTATAGCACCAGGACGACTGTTTGACTATAGACAATGTCAGTGCAATACAGACCTTACATCTGGTTAAGTTCAGTGCATTTTTCATTTATGAGCTGTTCAAAAGAAAGGATTTTTAAAGATTATAATATCAGTTCCATGAGTATAGAAATATTGGAAGTTTAAGGTTCAAAAATAATATTCCAGATACTTTCTATTTCTGATTCTGTATGTAAGGATCTTACATGTATATGCTTTCATGTAACAGCAAATAAAAAAATGAAATTAAGTCTCTTTAGATCCATAAAGATCTAAACTACGGGCTGGTGAGATGGCTTGGTGGTTAAGAGCACTGACTCCTCTTCTGGAGGTCCTGAGTTCAAATCCTAGCAACTGCATGGTGGCTCAACCATCTGTAATATGATCTGAAAACAGCCACAGTGTACTTACATATAATAAATAAATAAAGTCTTAAAAAAATCTAAACTGCTGCCCCAAAGCTTATATGTACACACAAACAGATGTAGTGAATCATAATTTGCAGTAGAAATCTCTGTGGGAACCAGTAGTGGCGTAAGGAAACCTGAATTGTGATTGTTAATTGTAGACAAGTTAAAAAGGCTGGCCAGGCCCAGGCATGAAACAATGGTCCACAGTTTTGTTGAACTTAACTTCTAGAACCAATGAGGAAGAAAGAGAGCAATCACTATGAAATACAGCCCTGTCTTTTGCCCTTACTGAGGCCTGTTTTCCAGGAAATGGATGTCAGCTGGAGACACATAAAAAGACCCTGTCCTGAAACAATAAATGTACTAAGGTCTAACTGTAGCTTACTATTGCTTAACCAACTTAAGGGAAGGGGATTCAATTCCAGCCACCTTTATTCATCTATCTAGAAAGAAAATACACAGCTCTAGCATCCTTTGGCCAGCCTGAAGCAATTAAGGACCTTTAAAAAACCAACATTTGGGACACTGTTGTAGTATTCACAGTGTACATAGGCACAGGCTTACCAGTAGATTGAGCTTCAGGGCCAGCAGTGCTTCACCTCCACTCTGGACCATGTTAGCAAAGGCTTATTTATAACTGTTTTTTTTTTTTTCTACACTAGAGCATGCTCACCTTTCTGTTAAAATTTGTCTGTTTTTTAATGGCAAAGTTTTTGAAGGCAAAGAAACCATTAGAGTGGGGATGCTAGAATTCTGGGACTGTGGGCTTAAACCAAGTATGGCTAATATGCTAGAATATATGTGAAAATATTTGAGTGTTGTAAGCCAAGAGATAAAAATCATAGGGAAGAAATAGCACAGAGGAGGACATTAAGAGAAATGAATACTTAACTTGAATTGGGTCACTAGTAGACTAAGCACAAGCAAAAGCCTGTACATGAAATCATGTGACAAGAAACTTCTAGAGCAAGGACAAAAAAGAAGCTGAAAATGATCAAATGTTTAAGAACTAAAGGAAGACAAGAACTAAAGGAAGACTATAAAAATTATATGGAGATTGGGAATGTCAGGAGAAAGAAGAATTCTGGAAAGGAATCAAAGACATCCTTGAAAAGTCATGACTGATAATTTTCTCAAATGTCAGACACCAGATCATAGGAAAAAATACATTAAAAAGAGACCGTGGGAATGCGCCTTTAATCCCTGTGCTTGAGATGCAGAGGCAAGTGCACGTCTGAGATTTAGAGGACAGCCAGGGGTACAGAGAAAGACCCTGTCTGTAAGTCAATAACCTGGCAGTATAATCATCAGAGCCTCAGTAGTCGGAGAGAAGACCTTGAGTAAGCCAAAGGAGAAGCCCTGTCTATCTGGGAGTACAAATAAAAAGAGCGTCCTCCGCCCTCAGAAATGATGTGAGAAGAGTGGAGAGGAAGGACTAAAATGTTGAGAAGAAAAACAAGCATCAATCCAGAGTTCTGTGTCTTGTGAAATTATCTTTCACAAACTAAGGGCAAATAAATCTTTTGAATTAAAAAAAAAAAAAAAAACAAATGTGAAGATACACTATTGTCAGGTGATTTCCCTGGCAACAACTCTCAGGAGATTTTCAGATAGAAGGCAAGTATATACAGAACAGTAACTCAGACCTACAGAAAGGAGAAAAAGATTGAAGGTTAAAAATGCTTTTTATTTTCCTTATCCAATAAGTTTATTAAAAATACAGTATGTTCAATAATCACACCTTATGTGTGTGTGGTATGAATAACTATTGTATGAGAAAAAGGCCAAAAACCCCCAAGTACTTGATTCCAGTCATGTGTTGAGTCATGGCTTTCTGTCAGTGATGAACTCTATACAAGTATGGTCCTGTTAGACTGGAGTTGTGCTAAACAGTTGATGTTACCTAGTGACGTTGAAGCCACTGTGCTGTGTTGCAGCTCCTTATTTGTGGTGATGTGGCTATAAGTGGAGCTACTCTACTGCCCGTCGTTATAAAAGTATGTTACATAAATCAGTGCAGTAGAGTTGGTGAGATGTCTCAGGCATAAGAGTCCATCATGGCAGGGAAGCATGGCAGCAAGAAACAAACACGCATAGCTCTAACCATCCAATTTTCCACAAAGGTGTCATGAACACAGAGAAAAGACAGCTTCATCAAACTATCAGTGGCGCTAAGAAAACTACATATCCATATGGAGGAGAATGAAGCTGGGTCTATAGCTCTCACTCTGTGTAAAAAATAGTTTGAAATTGTATCTAAGAACTGGAAACTCTGAAAGTGCTAGACATGTTAAAGAAAACACTTTGTAAGATACAGTCATAGGCAAGAACTTTCTGAAAAAAGAACCAACACTTCCGGAGATAAAGCAAGAATTGAGCAGTAGAAGTGCATGAAATTTAAGGCGGTCTACAATAAAGAACAACAGACAATGGATAGAGCGGAGAGCCAGCTTACAGAATGAGAGAACATCTCTGCCATTTATACAGCCAAAGGGATTATATCTAAAATATATACATTTTAAAAATTAAATGCCAAAATCAAATAATCTAGTCAACAGATGAACAGATGAGTTGAACACATAGTTCTCAAATAAAATTAATGAAGTATAAATGACCAATAAATGGATGAAAATGGTCAACATTTTTATCTATCTGGAAATTGCAAATCAAAACTATATTATAAAACCATATTGAAAGAATAAAATTATATATTCTTATACAATAATGAAGTTAAAAAAATCATAATAAAGGCAGTTGGAAATTCCTAAAATAACTAATAATGAAACAATACTCAACACTGTAAGAAAGAGGAACTCTCAAAGGAAAATTAAAAATACTTTAAATAAAATTGAAAATACAGTTTATCAAAATTTATAGGATATGACAAAGTAGTACATAAAGTATAGGCTTTCAGGAAACATTAAAAATAAGTAAAATTAATATAAACTGCCACATTAGTAAGCAGAAAAAGAAAGTAAACGGCATCCAAAGAAATTGGAAGAGAAGAAATAAGAAAGGTTAGAGCCACCAGGCAGTGGTGGCGCACGCCTTTAATCCCAGCACTTGGGAGGCAGGGGCAGGTGGATTTCTGAGTTCGAAGCCAGCCTGGTCTACAGAGTGAGTTCCAGGACAGCCAGGGCTACACAGAGAAACCCTGTCTTGAAAAACCAAAAAAAGAAGAAAAAAAAAAAAAAAAGAAAGAAACATTAGAGCCAAACTTGGCCTGTGGGTTTCTATTTTCATATCATATGCACATTTATGATTCTGTTTATCTATAAAAAATTTATAATCTACAAATGAGAGAAAAGTGGCGTTTGTTTTTCTTTCTGAGATTCAGTCAGTTGTCTTGAATTACATTCATCTTTCTGCAAGTGGCATCTTCGTCCTTTATATATTTCATTTTGTTACCTGTACCTCTCTCCTCTGCTGCTGGACCCCGAGGTTGGTTCCGTAACTCAGCTGTTGTGAACAGTGCTGCAGTAAATGTGGATATGCAGGTCTCTCTGTGATATGTTGGCCTGTATTCCTTTGGGTAAATACCCGCGTGGTGTAGCTGGGTCACATGGTTGATTGGCTTTTAGTCTGTTTAAGGAAGCCCCATGCTGATTGCCACGCTGGCTGGACTACTTTACATTTTTGCTAACAGAGTAGGAGCTGCCTTTAGTCTGCATCCACACTAGCATTTGTTGTTATTTGTTTCCTTAGTGAGCACCACTCTTATTAGGGTAAGATGAAATTTTAAGGTAGTCTTTATTCCCATTTTTCTGATCGTTAGAGAGCTTTTGAGAACTTTTAACTCATTTCAGTAACTCACTTTTTTTGATTGAGTTATTTGATTTCTTCTTTGGTTAGATTTATTACAATTTTTTGTTTGTTTGTTTTGCAGTAGTTATGAATAGAACTATTTTTTGTGATTTGGTTTCAGCATATTTTCTATTGGCATGTAGGAAGCCTACTGATTTTTGTGTGTTCATTGGTGCTATTTAATTTTGCTTTAGTTGTGTTGTGTGCGTCCCATGAGGACCTAGCGTGCTTGATTTTCTTCATACCCCACCCTCTTCACTTAGTCAGGCCTTGCTCCTTTGTTTTGAATATTCTACGTGTGATGTTGGACAGAATAATAAATAGATTAATTTAAAAAGAAGTGCTTTTTTATTCAGTAAATATGGAACGAATAAATTTTTGTGAAATAAATTTTATAGCCTTGCTAGAAGGAATAGATTAGCATGCTAGAAGAAGTATATATGGCAAGAGCCAGGAAATTTTTTTTTAAGATTTATTTTATATAAGTACACTGTCATTGTCTTCAAACATACCAGAAAAGGGCATCCGATCCCATTACAGGTGATTGTGAGCCACTATGTGGTTGCTGGGAACTGAACTCAGAACCTCTGGAAGAGCAGTCAATGTTCTTAACCACTGAGCCATCTCTCCAGCTTCCAAGCTAGGAATTCTTTTGTTTTGTTTTGTTTTGTTTTTCGAGACAGGGTTTCTCTGTGTAGCCCTGGCTGTCCTGGAACTCACTCAGTAGACCAGGCAGGCCTCGAAAGCTAGCAGTTCTTAAAACCTCTTCTCTCAGGCTGCCCCTTGTTGAGCTGTGAGATCCTTCTATAGATTGGCCTCCAAACACCTAACATCTTTTGTTTGTGTGTGTTGTCATTGTTGTTTGGTTTATTTGCTTATCGGTTTCCTGTGTCCCTGTTACATAACTTAGTTGATAGACACTTGATGGTTTGGAGGGACATTCTGTTCAGGCGAGGGGACAATTCAAGAGGAGTCAGTTTTCTCTTTCTACCTTCTTGGGACAAGGTATCTTCTTTTTTCTGCTCTGCACTGCCTATGCAAACTTCCTGCCCATTCTCCCGCCTACAACCCCCATCTCCCCACAGCAGTGCTAGTGCTGGGATTAGATGTAAACCACAGCTTGCAGAGTTTTGATTTGGATGCTGGAGATCAAGCTCAGGCAGAATTTCATGGCAAACACTCCTGTGTGCTAAACCATCTCCCTAGCTCTGTACCACCAATACTTATGCACTTAAGTATTTACTCACCCTGTCCACCAATACTTCCTGCTCATAAAGTACCTTATAATTATTCCCACAATATCCAGGTTCATTTTTGCCCCAGGCTTTGCCCTTTCTAATACTTATTAAAATATATATACATAGTTGGGTGGTGGTGGCCTTGCATCCCAGGACTCAGGAGGCAGAGGCAGGCAGAGGTCTGTGAGTTCAAGGCCAGTGTGGTCTACAGAGTGACTTCCAGGACAGTCAGAGCTGTTACACCAAGAAACTCTGTCTCAAGAAAACAAAACAAAACAACCCAACACAACAACAACAAGAATATTACCTGAATAATTTCTTTTTTAGTACAAGGGTTTAACCTGCTCATGTCAAAAAATTTGCTCTGCCATTGTGATGCAGAGTTTAGTTGAGAGTTCGTATCAGAGCCAGTCAGGTGGTTTTAAATCTTAAGAAAATCTCAACACTGTCGTGATATTTCTTAATGATTTGGCATTATGGTGTGGGCCATCATGATGGCTGTTAGGGGCAGAGGCAAGAGGACCCTTGGAAGCCTGCCTAGGTGACAAAGCCAGACCCTACCTTAAAACAAGAAAGAACAGAAAAATGCTCAGCTATTACAAGAGGCCTTCAGTGCCTTGCAGAGTTCAGGGATACCACTGAGTGGAGAGATCTTGCCCAACATGTGAGGCCGTGGGTGGAGTTCCCAGCACTACAAAGGAAAACATTCACGTAGAGTTTGAAATGTTTTATTTTCCTGTCTCTCTTTGTGCACATGTATGTGTGTGCATGCATGTGTGTACATGCGTGTGTAGTGAGAGGACACCTGTGCCATGGAACATATGCTGAGTTTAGCGAACAGTCTGGTGGAGTGGGTTCTGATTTTCTCCTTCAGTATTTACATGGGTTTCAGAGATTGGCATAAATCATCAAGCTTTTTGGCAAGCACTTTTACCTGCCCCTTAAAATGCTTTCAGGAAATTGTTTAAGACTTGTCCTATAAACTGATAGGGTCTCTGAACTATATTTTAACAACTATCCTTCAGTTATACCAGTATGTAATATTAATCAACATTGTGAGTAGCTGCGTAAGTCTGCATAGTAATATAGTTAATAGAATTTATCTTTGGTACATGTATTTATATCTATATAGATGTAATTTTTTTCTGTTTCAGGAGTTACACTTATTGTATTATGGACTCTACTCTGGGCCCTTATAGGTCAAGATGTTCTCCCTGGTGGAAATTTGTTTGGACTTATAGTTATTTTTTACAGTGCTTTCCTTGGGGGTAAAGTTTTAGAAGTCATTAGAATACCTGTAGTGCCTCCCCTCCCTCCTCTTCTTGGTAAGTGTATAATCATCTATATTCTTTGTTGAGGATTTGTAAATTTTGAACATTTTTGAGCTAGTTATATAATATTATTTAATAAGGTATATCTAACTTCTAATTATATGCATTTACTGTATATGTATATATATATAGCTTTCTGTATAGATTTATGCTCTACACACAGATGTTTTACAGTCTATTTTTAAAAGTAATTTGAAGATCCTGAATATATTATCAATGTTGGTTTGTTATTTAATTCATTGTAAGCTTAGTTTAAAATGCATTTTAGAAGAAAGGAAATTTAGAAAAGGCTGAAGTTTTGTCCGTGTCATGGCACTAAAGTATCGCACCCATGCCCTGTGAGTACTACGTGAACTGCATGAGCATCTGTTGTGTATGCCGATCTGCCACTCCTGTACTATACATCGCTTCTCCATCTTAGTGCTCTGTGATCTGCAGGTGGACAGGAAAGCTAATGGGAGCATTTTTTCTGAGGTCTCATATCTTTTATGTAACCAAAATGTCTAAATAGACAAACCATCATCTGAAGAGATTATCTCAGTACCTCTTCACATAGCCACGATACCCTTGCATCCAAATCTCTAAATATTTACTGACTCTTTACCCACTTCTCCACTACTTCTGTCTCCAACTTTTCCATGAACAATGATGTAGCTTTTGTTTTGTTTTGTTTTGTTTTTTGGTTTTGGTTTTTGGTTTTTGGTTTTTGGTTTTTGGTTTTT
>JADRCD010138815.1:0-13485 GCA_019843815.1 Montemys delectorum | reverse complement strand
CTTGATTTTACATCTATCTGGAACATGATAGACCACCAGTGAATGTGTATTGGATTACAGAAACTAACCACCTACTATGAGTTTGACTTATTGCTCTCAAATTCTCTTTTAGCCATATTTAAGGTTTTCACTGTTATTTGCTTGTTCTTTACTGGCACAATGACAAGGGATACCCATTTAATTAAAATATATTTCAAGGACATAATGTTAAATTTAAGAAAAACTTTTTACACTTAAATCTGTTCTTCTCATTAGCTTTCATTCTCCAATAATCATCAAGTTTGATCCTCTTGTTATGAAGAATAACAAGCCCCGATGGCATGTCTATAAAACATTTTACCATGAGGAGATAACTTAAGTGAAATGAAGATTATTTCATTTTCATCCTTCCTCAAACTCCAGAGAAAAGTATTGACAGTGCCTTATTTCACCTATAGGCAAGCCTGTATTCATCTCAGGATAACTGCTTGCCTCTACTTGCTTTACCCAATGTTAGCATTTTTTTTCTTATGGAAGGATGTCTGCTTACACTCTACAATGAATCACTTGTGGCTATTTGACTTTTTACAGATCATGGATTCTTAATGAAGGTCCAAATTGTATTTGTACTCCCCAGCATACAATAGTTTAGAAAAAAGGAAGATTTGTATTTTCTGTGTGCAACTTGGTACCTCACTAGTTCATTATCAGCAGCAAATACCTTCTTGCTTTATTCATGAAGAAAAGAATGGCAGCGGTGCCTGCAAGCATTTGTTCCTATATTTGTTAATTTTGCCTCTGAATCTATTCAGCTTGTTCTGTCTTTCTTTCTTTTCCTTTTTCTTTCTCCCTCTTCATTCCTACTTCATTTTGGTAGTTAAGGCCTTACAATATATAGCAGGTTGTCTTTAAATGTATGGTCCTTTCTCCTAGATCCGTTTCCTGAATGCTGGGATTTAGAAGCCTCTTTTCTAAAGTTTTTATTACTCTAGAAACAATAAAGAAAGTACAGTAGACTACAACTACTGGATTTTCCCATTATCTTTCTCACACACATAATACATAAATGCATATATCTACAAATAGAAAATAAAAGCCCCGGTAGACCTTACTGCTCTCAAAAATAAGCAAATATAGTTTCAACATTCCTAGTTATATAGAAAACTTTAAAATGAACTAAAAGAATAAGGACAATAATAATAAGGCTATTTTTTTAGTTGCCAAGATCTACGCAATGAGGTTGAAATAATTTAAAAGATGAGATAAGAAAATAAGTCTTCTATAATATCATAAAGAAGATAGTGTTATTTATATATTTTGGCCATTGGAAGCACTAATATTTTCAAAATGAACATATAGTTTATACACATGAAATGATTATTTTTATGATGTCACACAATTCTTTACATCCAAAATATATAGCATGCACTATTAATTCAAATAGGCTGTTTACTTCACATATAATGAATTGTCATTTTTCCTAGTTTAAGTTCATGAATAACTAAATAAGTCAACATCCTGAAGTAGTGGTTGCCAACATTTATCCTCAACCTCTTTGCCTATGATATTGACTCCATTTGTGTCACCTAAATACTATGTACTGGCAATTTTAATTTAATGTGTGCATATTCATAGCCAAAATACCATATTTGAACTAAATTATGCATTTTGTATTTGGACTTTCGGTCTTAATTAAGTGCAATAAAATATAAGCTGAACATGTTAAAAGTATACAGCAGTCTTTGATACATGATTAAATATTTATATATTGTATTTCTTTGATGGTTATTTTTTCATTGTCCTTACAATAATCTTAAATTTCTATTCCATTGGCAGAAGTTTTCTCAATCAGATCAGCTCCACTGTTAGGCTTTCTCTCTTGTCCTTCCTGAGTTAGGAAGGGATTGTTTGTACCACTTCGTTATTGCCCAAGGCTGGAGATATGGGGAAGCTACATCCCCTGGGATGATTTGCCTCATGATCTTTTCTCAAGTCTATCCCATTTGAAACATAACAGGATCACATCTTAATAGTAACTTCTTACCTTGCACAAAACAGATCAATCTTTTCCATTAGATTTGTCACATGAGACACAAACTCGACTGTAATTGATTTCAAAGTCATATGGCATCACAGCCTCTATAGCATTGTTTCTATGATAGTCTCGATCAATAGACTTAACAGCTTAACAAAAATAATTACACAAGCATATCTGCTTTCCTGACATCATCTTGTTTGTAGATGCTGGAAACAATCTGTCGTTAGAAATCCAGTAAGTTAGAAAAGGAACACAGAAAGTCCAGGTGTCTATGTGCTGTTTCTCCTGGCCATCAGGGGTACTGAGTCTCTCATTTTTCAGTCTTTTCACAGCTCACAGCATATTCCATCAGTTCTGGAAGTGGTTTTAATAGTTTCTGTATTAGAAGTTTGATGCAAGCTTTGTATGAGTAGATGCTTATACAAAAGCTAAAATAGGCAGGCATTAAAAGGATTAAGAGTTTCAGTGGAGTATCTCAGTCAGCCATAATTCAAGACACAATAGTTCAAATCTTTCATTGCTGTTTTCTTTGATAAAATGTGGGTTTTAACCTTTAGAAAGTCTTTTTCTACGGTGTCAGCAGCAACCACAGACTTGTCAATTCAACAATACCATACAACTGATGCTTTCACAATGTCTGATGTAGAAAAAGGAATTGGAATAGGACCGGCTAGGATCCTGTGAGATTGAAAGTGTTGTCACATGCTCTGGCTAGTTACTTTGTATATGGAAATGGGAAAGTCAACAATGACTTGAGGGAGTAAAAATACCTGAGGCAGAGCAGCAGGCCACTGAAGAGAAGAGCATTATTCTATCAGAATATGTCAGAGACAAGTGCTTTCTATGTCAGGTTTCAAATGACAAACCATTAATGTGTCATTTTAGGGCTTATCAGGAGAGCTTTCAAGGCTAACTTTTGTTTGCATCAATAAAGCAAAAATTAATTCAGTCACTAAAGGTTTTGAATGGGCATTTCTGCTTATCCTGATTATTAAATTATTTATTCATTTATTTGGTGCATCCTTAATCTTTGGTGTCTGACCATAATTAATCACTCAGTTAGCTAGCACTAATTAGTTGTTTCTTGTATTTCAGCTACAGCATTAGATAAAACAGTGAACAAACAGAAATGATGTATTCTGAGTAGAGGTAGAAAAGCCCTTTAGAACTCAAACATAATAATACAAAATAGCAAACAGTGAAAACACATGAGTGCAAATTTTAGTTCTAATGGTGAGTATATGATAGAAGGGTAAAGCACTTACCCTTGTAGACACTTAAGTAAAGTTAAAGTTAGCTTCTATATGTCTCAATTTAGTAATGAATTAATTGGGGAATATACATTGTAAATTAACTAAAGAAAATAGGTTGTATGATTAGGAATTGTCCAGAAGGGCTTGAAGTTTATGTATGTATTTTAAAGTACAGTTATACATAAAGTGTCATATGTCTCTACTGGGTTAGTGGTCCATGTTTCTGTTATAAATGAAAATTCTTCTAAGGTCACAACAGAGTGATACTGATGGTTTTTTGCACCGTTGCCAAATTAACCTGTGATTATTTAATTAAAATCAACTAAATCTAAAACAAGTGTATTGATGTGGACAAATACAATTAAACTACACCAAGTTGGTGCAGTTCCATAAAATAAATGTAAGAATGTAATTTAGATAAATATGCAGAATGTGGATTTACTTTGCAAAGGACTGCTTCCTGATGCCTCACTGGAAGAGACCATGCTAATAAAGGTCTGAGCTAGATTTATGGTCAGATGTTGTTCTAGATTAACACAGTGATCGGTTTTATACAGTGTCTTCTGCTACTAAGGAACTCCTCAGGGCAGGCTAGACTACATTTACACTACACCCCCATTGAGTGATGGACTCATAGAAAGGACTGATGCACTATCCAGGGGGTGGTAAAATACAGCCTAGGATCCTCAGCCCCACTGAGAAGTAAGACAGGTTGAGGCTGAAAAGTCAAGGGTTCTTAAGCTTCCAGGGCGGGGGTTGGGGGGAGGGCATCAAGTCACTGTTGGAAATCTCAGACTCAGGAACGGAGGGGACCCATGGGCCTGCAATGAGGAGCCCAGGCCAGCAGGTTCCCAAACGCCTGGACATCTAGACATTCAAGAGGAGTTCTGACTAGAGGAGAGCCATGGGCTGAGGCAGAACCAGGGGTAGGGGGAGGGGGCAACTCAGGCTTAGCTCAGGGAGTAAATATTTGGGATATCCGAGGGGCGTTCTGCAGGAGACTTTGTTGGCATGGTTCTATAGAGAAAGGCTTCCTTCATGCACCCCATGGTGGTTCCTGATGAGAGAGATATGTCTTGCTTGTCTATATGTTTATTTATTAATCATCATCGAAAATGGATGCATACAACTTCCTCAGGTTGGACCAGAGATTAAATATCTTTTGTAGAAAGGAATGTCCAGGAAGGGAAGCCTACTGGCTAAACCATCAGGGCCCATGTAGATACCTCATTAGTTTAGAGAACTCTATGTTAACCTTCTTCTGTGGGGAGCTGTGTTCACATGTTCCAGGTCAGGGATCTGGTCTGAGAGTAGAGAAACTCCTAACATACTCAGGTATAGGATGCCAAGGTTTCAGAGCCTATAAACCTTACCAGGTTTCCTGGCACTGTCCACTGCCCCTCTGCAGGGTCCATTTTAACACTTAGGTTTATTATGTTATACCTTATGAAAAATAAATTAATGTAAGTTTAAGTGAGACTGCTTGCATACACACTTTTATCTAGTAGAAATGGAAAATGGGTAATGTGGACACACTGAGCTCACTATAGTGGACCAAGGATGTGTGGGAAAAACTTATTTATTCTAGCTCAAAATGCTCCTACTACTTCCAGAGTCATTTTAATTATGTATAAAAGAAAAGTTTTGTATTCAATAAAGTGTATGAAACAGTATTATTATAATTAAGGAATATTATTAGCTGGTGGTAGAGTATGTGACAGTCCTTTGATCAAAGCTTTCTGAACTGTCAACAATGTTGTAATGAGATTCTAGATTTCACTGGCTATGAATATTGAAAGATTAATCTCATTTGCCTTGGCTTTGCTGTTGTTGTTGTTTGTTCAATTTCCATATTTATCTTTTGTGTTGCACCGAGATGGAATGAAGATAGGAAGCCTGTTTAAAGCATGAAGCGACAGCTGCAGTATGATGTGAACTGCATCTCGCTAAGGAATCCTGCAGACCACCAGAGATGATAACTTCCATTTTTCATTTGGAAAGTTCCATTGAAGAGAAAAACATCTGTCACCTTTGACAATATATTTAGATAGTTATTATTTTTTCTCTTGAATTGAAAACAAAATGTTCATAATATATCCAAAATATGATTTGCCCTACCTCTGCTGCTCTAAGTTTTTCCCAAACTCCTCTTCCATCTGGATCCACCTCCTTTCAAGCTCTTAAGATAAAGCAAGCAGGTTTCAGTGGAATAACAACAAAATAAATAGAACAAACAAAAGGAAAACAGACCAAGAGAAGGCACAAAAACCAGATACCTACTAGTCACAAACGCAGGAATTCCATAAAAACATTACTTGAAACCTGAAATATGTATACAAAGGACCTGTAGAGCAAACAGAGAGGAAAAATAAGTGAATATATCAATAAAATATAATAAAAATGAAATAAAAAATCCCAGACATGACATTATGAGGTACGGAACATCCAATGATGCTATTGAGGTCATGATCAGTTTGTCATTTATTGCCAGGCATGCAGCCAACTATTGCCAGTAGTTTGCAGCCCCAGTGAAACTCCCTCTGAAAAAAAGTAAATTTTCATTTGCAAGAGCTTATCAATTGAAGATTTCCTTGGGTTACAGATCAGGGTATGTGTCCATTTCACCTTTCAGCTTTAGGTCCCCATCTAGTGCATACCTATGAAGGCCCTGTAGAGGATGTCTCTGTGTTTGTGAATCCGTAAGAACTTCGATCATGTTAATTTAGAGGACCTTGTTTCCTTGGTGCCCTTCATTCTCTCTGGCTCTTCCACGTCTTCCTCTTCTTCCATGAGGTTCCTTAAGTCCAGAAGGTAAGGATTTGATGGAGACATCCTATTTAGTTCTAAGTGTCCTGAGGCCTCTCCGACTCTGCATATCGTCTGGCTATAAGTCTCTATATTTGTTCATATATACTGCAGGAAGAAGTTTCTGTGATAATGGCTAAGCAAGGCACTGATGTATTAACATAGCAGGATGCAATTAGGAGTCCTTTTATTGTTATGTTTTACCTATTTGGTTGGTTGGTTTATTTTTATTTTTTTTATTTTTTTTAGAACAGTAGTATATGGATTTACCTTAGGTCATGTGGGATATCAAGTCTCTGGTTCCTCTAGTTCTTGGTCACTCAAACAGTATGAGGTATGGTTTGCATCTTATAGAGAGGACCTTGAGTCAAATCAGATATTGTTTGATTACTCCCACAAGCTTTGTGCCATCATTGCACTAGCATGTCTTACAGGCAGGACACCATTGGTAGTATGCACAGTATATTCCTGTTTTAACAATGCTAACATGTAATGGTCAGGGCTCTGTGTAGACATCAACTTGACTTCTCCAAGTTCAGTGAGTTGCATAGGTATGGTCTTGAACAGTTGGAGTTCTGTCTCCCACAATACTTGGTGATTTTATTTAGATCCTTCTTATATTTGTATAAATTTTATGAATTTTCTAACCTATTAAATTTCTATTCTATTGTGCAAATGGCCATTAGTCTTTGACAGTGTTCTGTATCCCATCCATCCTTCCTTGACTTGAATCTCCTATTCAAGTCATCTGAGATCCATCTGTGACCTGATATTCAACTTCCACTCCTATGAGTATCTATCTCCCCCTCCCCTAGTCTTAGTCATTTACTCTATACCTAACCTCTGTCATTCTTCAATTGTAGCTTGGTTACATTGACTTAACAGCTAATATATATCATTATTTGTCATTCTTAATTTAGATTACCATATTGTCCTATGCTTCTGCTTTATTGCAACCCTCAAAGAATACTGTGGCTGGGTTTCTGGGCTTTATTGGAGATATATTGTCCTATCTGTTATTGATTATGTCTTTATACTGTTGTTTAGGCATCTAGTTTGGGATGATTATAATTCTAGATGCTTATATCTTGTCTTCTTGTTGTTGGGTGCAAGGATTTTTAGTTTTTGTTTTTGTTTTTACTTTGCTTTACTTTGCATTTTCTGGTTTCTAGGAACATGTGTTGGCTTTGTATTGCCTGGTATGGAATTCTTTTGGGTTCTGCTAGGTGTAGTCATCAAGATTTCAAAGTAACATGTGTTTCTAGATATTAGCAGGTGACACATATGAATGGGAATGAGAGAGGCAACAACAGGTATTTCACTGAAGAGTTTAGGATGAGACTTGAGATTTGATTGGAGAAGAGAATAGAGAGAAAACTGAAGCTTGCTTGTCTGAGTCTCTGACCTTCTTGTTTCTCTGACAGGTTTTGTGGCAGGTTTCCAAGAAATGCCTGCTGGAGTTGCAACTGAGATAAAAGAATGAGTAGAGAGAAACTTGAAGAAGATCTAATGAATCAGCTCAATAGGAGCAGAGAGGATAGGGTGTAAGTGTTGCTACAGAATTGCTGGTGAGGCTGAGGTATTGCATTTAGAAGTGAGAATGGTGGAGTTCTGCAGCTAGCCTGGCTTTGTACCTGGATGGGCTGGCTTGTAGGTGTCTGGAGGTATGCCTACTGTTGTTGAAGGCTGGGATTTTTGTAATGAGTGGAGAGATCTAAGGTTGAACTGGAAGATCTATGTGATCCACTGGAGATGTGGACAGAATGAAAGGGGCACAGTGGGTGGTCTGCTAAAGTTCTGGGAGTGAGACACAGGACTGGATTTGGAGGAGAGGTGGGAGAGATGAAGAGCTATTGATGCCTATGTGCATCTCTGACCAGCATGACCTGCAAATTGCCAAGGAACACATACCTCGTCTTCTCTTGGTAAACACTTCAATCTTTATTTTTTTTCACAGTTTAAATTCATATTTCACACCAATTATCTGATTCTGGAGAAGTAGAAAATGGTGCTTAGAATATTGCAATTTGGAGAAATAACATGTATTAAGGGTTCATTGTGTTCAGTGTTTAAAAATCTCTATAAAATGAATCCAAAGAAATACAAAACAGTTTTAATTTCACTGAGAATCACAGTAGCTTTCCATAAAATTTCGTTCAGTTTTAAAAAAGAAGAGTTTTTATCCCCCATGTAAAACAAATTGTTAATATATTACATATTTAAACACATAGCAAGAATTCATTCTTTAAAGTTACTGTAAATAAAGATACTTAAGGAAGCAATAATACTTCAATAATTTTTTGCTCAGTGTAACTTTTTCATCTATCAACAAGATTGTTCATAGTTATAGGTAATGATAGAAGAATATTATGAGATAATATAATTAAAAATACTTTGTGCTATATTTTATTTAGGATGATAGTAAAAAATGATGATAATACTTACATATTTATAATTAAAATAATGTTCAATATCTCAAGAAAATTACCTATGTAATTAAAGTTCTAAAAATAAGATTTGAACTAGAAAAGTGACATTTGTGATCAAATTTGAAGTATTAGTGAATTAGGTAAAGTGTTTTCTAGGCAATCACTATTTTCTGATGAGGAAAATTATGTCTGATGGGACAGACATTCATACCAAGTGAGTAGATGAAGAAAATTCAGGTCTTCTAAAGCACATTTCAACCATACAATCTTTTCCAATTCTGCTTGTTTCATTCCTACAAATATATATATATATATATAGATATATATATATATATATATATATATATACCAACAGTCTGAATCTCAACCCATTTGTAAAATTACTCTTTGCCAACTTCCCTGTGCCAGCTTATCTTGACATTCTGTAACTTTTATTTTTTAATAGAATGGCACAGATATTTTTGAACCAGTTTACTTACTGTATTTCACAGAAAATGTTGAGAAATGCATGAAGTATGATTTTTCTTGTTTCACCATACCTTAGAGTTGGCCTGGACCATAAGCTTCAGACAGGTAGAGCACATGACTGCTGAGCTTACATTTCATTTATCCACAGTTGACCTTTGCCTCAGCTTCATCTCATAGCCGGTGTGAACATGACTGCCATAACTTTTTCTGCTCATGACATATAATCAATATTCAGGGCATTAGCCATCCTTCTAACACCTATGCAAAGGTGAAAGTTCCTGAGGTCACCAGGATTCCAGGAAGCCCTCAAGCATACCAGACTTTGCACTGCTGTATTTAATCTATCTTGTTAAAATATTTAATGAAAATGCAGTTTCTCACTGGTGCATTGGTCTGAAAGTGTCAAAATAAGTTTTTAAGAAATGTTATTCTAGAAAGAACTGCTGAGGGAGATTCACCTTTTCTCTTCTGTAGGCAAAGATGTTGTTTAATCAATTTTGAAATCAGAGATAAATGAATAGGTTGTAAAAATTCATCCCATCACTTTGCAAAGTTAGACTAATGAAAATAAAGAGCTTCAACCCACAAATTCTATAATTTGACTGGCTTTAAATTATAAATGCCAACTCATATCCTGCAAATTCAAACCCACAGTGGGAATATCAATGGAAAACAATTACTATGTGGATTTTCTCCTCTGGACCCACAAAATAAAATACATTTAGTGTTTTCAAATCAATGCTGGAGGAAATGTCAAGGCTGGAGTATGCATTTACTCATTTTGCAGAGCTGTCCAAAGCTATTAACTTTCTGCACTTTAATTAGAAAAGCAATGTAAAACTCTTCCCTCACTCAATTGAATGGAATTCAAGACTTTTGGTATTGGGGAAAAGACCTGAATTTGTGAGAGCTCATTGATCCAAGAGTATTCTTAGGATAATGGCAATGGTTACTAAAAATGTGTTTCTATTTTTATGGCTAGAAGCTTGATGTTAAAATATAAACCTTAAGCAATGGATATTGAAACACAAAAGCAAAAGATAATGGATATTGAAAAGAGAAGATAATTATAGAAAAGTTAAGATGGTTAAGTAGGCTCAAAGTAATATAAATTGTAATATAATGTATTAAACTGCTTAATTTTAAGCTCACTTTCAGGGTTGAATGTTCCATGGCCAGTAAGATATTATTGAAGAGTGTTATTAACAAACATTTATAATTTTTCTGTTTATTTAAAATATTATTCCTCCCTTCTACATAAAATTACATATGAATACATTGTGTTCTTACTGTAAATGATGCAAAAATTGATATGCCTTAAACAAAATATATTTACAGCTTTGGATATAAGAGACATGTTCTACCTGGTATATTTTGTGCTTCATGATAATCTCAATTTCTGCATTAAAACTGCATTTTTATGTTTATCATAAAGATATATTAGTAATGTTGATAAAGAAAAGCATAAAGAAAAGGTAGGAACAGGAAACAATAAAGAGGTAAAAATGGGGACTGTGGGGTTCCAGGAACACCCAGATTAGATCCAGCCTGGCCTACCCATTGACTGCTATGTCCATCTAGGGTACAGATAGCAAAGATCAGCTGCAGTCTGTCATCTAAGCTCCACAATCAAGCCCACAACCTCTGCTTCCCTTCCTGGGAAGGCCTGCCGGACTTCAAGAACATTTATTTCCATCTGGAGCACATCCAGCAGAGGTGAACTGCTCGGTGTTCCCTGAGCTCCATTGACAGTCTTAAGGATCTGCCTACCTCCCAGAGGAGTCCTGACAGCATCAGGAATATCCACCCAACACCAGAGACAACCAGATAGCTAAAGGTCAGCATAAGAACACAACAAACACAAACTAGGGCAATATGGATCCACCAGTGTCCAGTTATCCTTCTACACCAAGCTCTGGATATCTTAACACATCTAAAGCTTAAGAACCTTAAATTCAATCTTATAAAGGGTATAGTGGCCCTTAAAGAGGAAATGAATAAATTCCTAAAGGAAATACAGGAAAATGTAATCAAACAGGTGAAAGAAACGGATAAGACTCTTCCAGATCTGAAAAAGGAAACTGAATCAATAAAGAGAACACAAATAGAAGCAATCCTAGAGATGGAAAACCTAGAAAAGAGAACAGAACTACAGACATAACACCAACAGAATAAAATTAACAAAAGATTGAATCTCAGGCATAGAAGGTACTATAAAAGAAACTAATACAACATCAGTCAAAGAAAATGTTAAATGCAAAAGTTGCTGATACATAATATCCAAGAAATCCAGGTCACTATGAAAACCTAAGAATAATAGGGATAGAAGAAGACTCCCACTACAAGGCCCAGAAAATATTTTCAACATGATCGTAGGAAAAAACTTCCACAACCTAAAAAAGGATATACCAGTACAAATACAAAAGTCTTACAGAACACCAAATAGAATGGAACAGAAAATCCTCCAACCATATAATAATCAAAACACTAAATGTACAGAACAAAGAAAGAATATTAAAATCTTTAAGGGAAAAAGGCCAAGTAACATATAAAGGCAGACCTATCAGAATTACACCAGACTTCTCAGCAGAGACTCTCACAGCCACAATGACCTAGGCAGATATCTTGCATACCCAAAGAGACCACAGAATTTGGCCCAGACTGCTATAACCAGCAAAATATTTAAGCACTGTAGATCAGAAGACAAGATATTCTAAGACAAAACCAAATTTAAACTATATATATATAGTTTAAGTATGTATATGTATATAGTTATAAACTATATATGTACATAAATCTAGACTTACAGAAGATAGTTAAAGGAAAACTCCAAACCAAGAAGGTTAACTCTACCCAAGAAAACACAGGAAATAAATAACCTCACACCAGCAAAAAACCAAACAAGCAACAACAACAAAAGAAATGAAAAAGAAAAGAAAAAGAAGAAAGAAAACACACACTACCATAACCAACATAGAAATAACAGGAATAATAATCATTGATGATTAATATCTCACAACATTACTAAACTCAATCCCCCAAAAAGACACAGGCTAACAGAATGGATACATCTGCTAAAACAGGATCTATCACTCTGGTGCATACAAAAAACATAACTGAGCAAGAAAGATAGATAGATTACCTCAAAGTAAAGGGCTTAAAAAAGATTCTCTGAAGGATTTAAGGAGCTGAAGAGGATGGCAACCCCATATGAAGACCAACAGTGTCAACTAACCTGGACCCCTAGGAGCTCTCAGAGACTGTCATCAAACAGAGATCATACACAGAATGGTACAAGGCCCCTGACACAGATGTAGCAGAGGTCCACCTTGTCTGGTCTCAGTGGAAAAAGATGTGTCTGATCCTGTAGAGACTTGATGCTCCAGGAAAGAGGCTATTTTAGTATCTAATATTAATGTCTAATAAAATACACTTTCAACCAAAGTTAGTTAAAAGAAATGGGGATAGACACTTTATATTCACCAAAAGAAAAAAAAATCCATCACAATGAAGTCTCAATTCTGAACATCTATACCCAAAATTCTAGGGTACCCACATTCATTTACTAAAGCTTAATTCAAACATTGAACTCCAGAGATTATCAGTGGGAGAATTCAACATACCACTCTCATCAGTGGACAGATCATCATGACAGAACCTAAAGAGAGAAATAACGATACTAACAGATGGTGTGAATTAAATGAATCTAAGATATCTACAAAACCTTTCACTCAGACCTGAAGGAAGTTTCACCCTTCTTCTGTTGGTCTACTGAGCAACAATCCAGATGTCTCTCAAATGAAGAATGGATAAAGAAAATGTGGTACATTTACACAATGAAATAATACTCAGCCATTAAGAACAAGGACAACATTAAATTTGCAGGCAAATGCATAGAACTAGAAAATATCATCCTGAGTGAGGTAACCCAGACCAAAAACGACACACAAGGTATGGTACTCATTTATACATGGATATTAGTCATAAAGTACAGGATGACCATGCCACAATTCACAGACCAAAGAGGCTAAATAACAAGAAGATCCTAAAGGATGCTTAAACCTCACCCAGAGGGGAAATAAAATCAACATTTGAAGTGGATAGAGAAAAGGAAGTGGGTGGGAGAAGGGTTGGGGAGGGAAACAATTGAGGATGGGAATAAGGTATGGGGAAAGTAGGGGTGGGGAATAAGAGGGCTAGGAAAGTGAAGGGAAATTGGTGGGATGCCATCTCTGGAACAAGCTGGAGACACTTGGGACAGGAGAGGCTCTTGAGATGGCAAGGGGATGACCCTAACTGAGACTCCTGGATGCAGGGGATATGGATCCTGAAGCGACCACCTCTTGTAGCCAGGCAGGACTTCCAGTACAATAAGGACAGCAACTCACTCACAAAACCTTTGACCTGAAATTTGCCTCAATTGTAAGATGTGTAGGGATAAAAAATGGAGCAGAGATTGAGAGAATGGTCAGATTGGCCCAGCTTGAGTCACACCCCATGGGAGAGATCAATT
>JADRCD010138814.1:0-12744 GCA_019843815.1 Montemys delectorum | reverse complement strand
TGATGATGATGATGATGATGATGATGATGATGATGATGATGACATGTTTCTTCTCTTTGGCTAAAAATATTACAGTGGGTCATCTTTCTTTTACTCACTGCTCTACTTATGAGCACATAGGCTGCATCCCTAATGGGCTAATATGAATCAATCTGTTGTAAACATGACTCACAAATGTCTGCATTGGATTTTGACTTTTATTCGTCTGATACAAGAAGTGGAGTAACTGGAGCTTCGACTTTTTATTTTGTGAGCACTCTCCCTATCAATGCCCACGCCACCTCCATACCTCCCTACAGTCACAGGGTTCTGTCCTGCCCTATCCCACCCCATCACTGTGTTTTCTTCATGTGCACTGACAGGACTGAGGTGAGATGGAATCCCAGTGCACAAATAATTTGCATTTCTTTTATGACCAAGAGTGTTGAGGATTTTTATTTTCACCTATTTATTGGCCGTTTGAACTTCTTTGGAGACATCTCTTTTCAATTTATACACACATCTATTGTTTAGATGACTTATTATTCTTATGTTTAATTATTTGTGTTCTTTATGTGCTTTGACTATTAATTCCTGTCAGTGACTAGCAGGGAAACATGTATTTTTTTCTCCAACCTCTGTTTTGGCACACACTAATAATCAGAGAGCTGTAAAACCACAGCTTCACTTCGAGGTTTACCTGTGGTGTGTGCCTGTTTGGGAGCCAGAGTCGTAGTGTTTAGTAAAATTTGGAATCAGGTATTATACCACCTACCACAGTGCTCTCTTTGTTTAAGATTGCTTTGGCTAATAAGGATATTTTGTGCTTGCATTTGAATATGGGGATTTTTGTTCATCTATTTTAAGAGGAATGTTACAAGAGCTTTGACAAATTTAACACTCATCGATATTGTCCCCAGTTGATACAGTATTCACACTGCATGCAACTATGATATGCTACAGTGAAGTGCATTAGTATTATTGATATGTTTTCTGTAGGAAGATTATATGCACTTATTCTGTACTAATATTGACTTACTTTGATGATATGAAAAGAATGAATGTTGGCGGGCAGAGCAATTCAACACATTCTGAGGCTTGTGATGACCTCTTTTAGTAACTATAAATCAGGTCCTATTCTAGACGAAGGCTACACCATCAGCCTAGGAACTTGAGATGGATGTGTTGTGTAGGAGTCATTAGGATTCTGGGGTTGACTTCAAACACATCTTAATCTAGCTTACCCCAAACTTATTGTGTGTGCTTATTCATGTAGAAAAATGTTCAGTGTGGTCTTACATAAATGCAGACATACATTCAGCCCACTCATAGTCTGATACATGGATGCATAAATGTATCTTCCTCAGTGTCACTGGAAGCAAGAGAAGGGTGAGTGGCCAGTTAGCACCCATTAGCAGAGATCATCCTGAAAAGCATGGTACTTTTGAATGTGTTTAATTTCTGTTGCTACTGCTATTTTCTCAGAAATGCTTCCTTTCCATTAAGGAAAATAAATAATAGTTGTTGTTTCAGATCAAATCAGTCATGTGCATATTCAATCTCTGAATATTTTGGGCTTTGTATTCATCCCTGTACCATTTTAGTTCCATTCCACTTACTTCTTTAAAAACAGAAAGCAAGCAGAAAATACAGCCAATTTAGAGACAGAAACTATATTGATCATGACTGATTCCTATTTTAATAACTCATTTTTTCCACAACCTATCTTTGACATGCATCAGTAAAGAAGAGCAAATCTGGAAAACAAAACCTATTTATTGTAAGAAAATATTTTATTGCTTACCAGCCAAATAAATTGCAAAATTTGTTTGCAAGATCTACATGTAGTCTATTTCTGGATCATTGGCTTTTACAATGATAGATTTCCTATATTTGCCAAGGCAATAGCTTGTTAAAGCTTGTCTCCAGGATAAATCTCTGTATTCATTAGATGACCTTATAACTTGTTTTTATTTCCTTAATGTTGAAGATTTTTATACACTCTTCCCAAGACAAGGAACTGTGCATCTGTGAAAAAGCATCTAAAACCATTTTTACAGTGAATCATATGATTACTAAAAATAAGAACCAACAAGAAGTAGGTAGTGGAGGATATTTAATAAATGGTGATGCCCCCTCATTATGAAAGGCATCTAAAATAAAATATAGCATATCTATATTTCATATTCTATCAAAAAATAAACTAAACTCTCATGTCTTTCCCATGGTGGGGCTTAATTTACATGATATCAATACAACGATATCAATTTCACAGATCACTCTAAACAAGTTGCTGTATTGGTAGCACAGTAGTAGAATCAACCTTATTAGATCAACAATGAAATACTGTACAGAAGGCTCTTGGCAATTTCAGCCATTAGTGCCTCTGAAGCCAGTGAAGAAGCCAGTGAAGAAGTCATTGTTTATCCCTCTTTCATACACATGATTTTTTCCCCCAAGAACAAAACAATGTGAACAAGGCACATGTTACCGACTTGGGTCCAAATAAGGACATAGGAAGTAAGCAGCTATGTAAGAACAGTTGTACCAGAGAGGGTGAGAAGTTACACTTGATCTTGAAGTCCTCCTGTCTCAGTGTTATCTTCCCCTCTTTTGAACTTGTCTCAGCCTTTAACTTTCAACTCAGTAGCTTAAAAACAAATATCCACTGGTTTTCCAAGGACAGGATGCCAGATAGTGATTTTGATCTGCACTATGAACAGTGACTTCCAGTAATTTGTACAACCCGGGTGATCACAAGTGTTTAGTCTGTCTTGGGATGCCAAAGAGAGAACCAGGGCTCTATTTGGAGTTGATTACCTTCTCAGAAGGTAGAAACTGAAAATGTTGGTCGATAAGTTTTCTTTTTTGGCTTACACATCTACAAAATGAGCTAATAATGCTATCCTCTTCCCATAGATGGCAGAGGGAAACCACAGAACACAGAGGTCACCTATTCTAGTCATCAAGAAACATTAGTGATGGCAAGCCTATTATTTTTATTCCCATTATCAACACTTGCTATCTGGAGAAGGTTGGAGAAACCATTTATGATGTCCTTGTTATTTCTGCTTTTAGTATTAGCAATAGTAGATAGAGTCAGGGGACCCACTTTGGGTGAAACTTGGCCGAGGAGGTCAAGGGAGGAGCAGAAAGGAAAGAAAAGGAGAGGAGAGGAGAGAGAGAGGAGAAAGTGGGAGGGGAGGAGAAGGGAAGGGAAAGACAGAACAGGATAGGACAGGACAGGACAGGACAGGAAAAGAAAGGGTGAACTTACAGCTTAGGTGAACTCTCAGGAGACTCTCTATGAAAGACTGACTAGAACAACCTGAGGGAGACCACACTGGAAGTCACCCTTGAAAACACTACTGTTTGGCACCTTCCTGGCTAATGGGCAGAGAACATGAACTGCAAGGGCTGATGAAAGCAGTACTTCTGGGGACTGTCACTCGAAACAGCAGCCATAGCAAGGGTAGGGTAGAGGACCCTGAGGCTGTGAGTTCCCAGCTAGAAGCTGTGATTCACTTCTCTCAGAAGAGCATCTGGCTTGCATTCTCTTCTAAATGGTGCAGTACAAGACTGGAGACATGTCCCTTTACTCTTCCCTAAAGGATGAAGACTGATGTCTCACCCACCATTCTATCTCTCTACAGAGTTCTCAAGTCATGGAACTAGGTACTTTTGATGCTACAGATGCTGTACTGGCTGGTTTTGTGTGTCAACTTGACACAGGCTGGAGTTATCACAGAGAAGTGAACTTCAGTTGGGAGAAATGCCTCCATGAGATCCAGTTGTGGGGCATTTTCTCAATTGGTGATCAATGGGGTGGTGCCATCCATGGGCTGGAAGTCTTGGGTTCTATAAGAGAGCAGGCTAAGCAAGCCAGGGGAAGCAAGCCAGCAAGGAACATCCTTCCATGGCCTCTGTGTCAGCTCCTGCTTCCTGACCTACTTGAGTTCTAGTCCTGACTTCCTCTGGTAATCAACAGCCATGTGGAAGTAAGCTGAATAAACCCTTTCCTCCCCAACTTGCTTCTTGGTCATGATGTTTGTGCAGGAATAGAAACCCTGACTAATACAAATTGGTACGAGAAGTGGGGTATTCCTGTGACAACCTGACCATGTTTTGGGGAGGACTGTGGAAGGACTTTGGAACTTTGAGCTAGAAGAAGCACTGTTTGTTAAGAACTCTGTGGGATGTCTGTGGGAGCTTGGAAGATCATGTTGAGAACAGTGCAGAGATGGAGGCCTGGCTTGTGAAATTTCAGAGGGAAGATTCTTATCAGGGCCATGTTGTTTTGATTGTGAACATTCTGTGGTTCTGGTTAGCTGGAGCTGAAGTATCAGCTGTGATTAACAAGATACCAGAACTACTAAAGTAGAAACTTTGCATTACTGGGACTATTGATGCTGGTTAGCTGGAGCTAAGAAATTAGTGGTGATTAAGAAGAGACCAGCATCACTGAGGTGACATCTTCTGGGAAGTGTTTTCTGAGAGCACAAAGAGGCTGTCTTCCAGAGATAGCCAAGGTTGTACCTTGTGCTGCAGCAGGACTTGGTAATGTGTAAGAGTCACCCAGGTGGTACTGGTTTTGACAGCATGAAGGGGTCATGAGAAGCAGCTGAGGCTCAGCACAGTGAGAGGCCATGGAAGGCCATTGGTGAAGGCACAACCTCAGTTTGCAATTGATGGCCCAGGACTGAAGGTGTCATGCAAAGGAGTTGAAGCTTGGCACCATAAAGACAGTCTATGAGACGCTATTGGTAAAGCCTAGTTACAGCAGTGTTTTGGGAATGCCAGTACCATGCAACAAGGACAGCAGTAGCAGTGGAGTACAGGCATCTAGGGCTCAGAAGACAAGATGTGTGCTACAAAGAGCAGAGCTGGAGAAGTGACCAAAGCCCTTAGAGAAGCCCAAAAGATAGTGAGTTAAATCCCAGACATTGGTTTTGCTTTTGATTGTGACTGTGCCCTCACATTTTTCCCTCTTGAAAGAAAAATGTATTTTAGTGGAGCCCACAGTTAAGAGACTTTAAATTTTAAAAGATATTAAACATTTTTAAATTGATTAAACTTTTAATATGTAAAGACTGTGAGACTTTAGATCTTGGAGATGAATAAAAAAGTAAGGGTTGAGGCTTAATAGTGATATGTTTGTGTGTCAAGTTAACAAGGGGTCAATTGTACTGGCTGGTTTTGTGTGTCAACTTGACACAGGCTGGAGTTATCACAGAGAAGTGAGCTTCAGTTGGGAGAAATGCCTCCATGAGATCCAGTTGTAGGGCATTTTCTCAATTGGTGATCAAAGGGGTGGTGTCATCCATGGGCTGGAAGTCTTGGGTTCTATAAGAGAGCAGGCTAAGCAAGCCAGGAGAAGCAAGCCAGCAAGGAACATCCCTCCATGGCCTCTGTGTCAGCTCCTGCTTCCTGACCTACTTGAGTTCTAGTCCTGACTTCCTCTGGTAATCAACAGCCATGTGGAAATAAGCTGAATAAACCCTTTCCTCCCCAACTTGCTTCTTGGTCATGATGTTTGTGCAGGAATAGAAACCCTGATTAAGACAGTTGCTGTGGTGGATTGAATGAAACTGCCCCCAAGCTAATAGGGAGTGATACCATAAGGAGGTGGGGCCTTGTAGGAATAGGTTTTGCTTTGTTGAAGGAAGTGTATCACTTGGGGTGGACTTTGAGGTGAGAAATACTCAAGTCTAGCCCAGTGACTCTCTCCCTACTTCCTAAGGGTCTAGATGTAGAACTCTCAGCTCCTTCTCCAGCACCATGTCTGCCACAGTGAGCCATGTTTCCTGCCATCACAATGGACTAAACCTCTGAACTATGAGCCAGCACCAATTGAGTGTTTTCCTTTATAAGAGTTGCAGCGGTCAACATAGCAATAAAACCCTAAGACAGAGACTTATCATCTTGTTGGGAAAAATAAACAAACAAAGCCAATCCAACAAACAAAAACAAACCCTGAAGGAAGTGCTCTGACTCAGCAAAAAAAAAAAAAAAAAAAAAAAAAAAAAAAAAAAAAAAAAACAAAACCCTAGACTTACTGGAAGGTAAGTGGTCAGCTGATAAACATAATAAAGTCTTCAGATCCTTGTCAAATACATGTAAACTCCAGATAATGCTAAACAAGCAAGCAGAAGAATTACTACATCTATCTGAAGTCATAAACACTGTTAAATAGTGAGCCAGGCAGGCACTACACCAGGTATGTAAATCCATGTCTCATATTACTAATACAGTGTCACTCAGCAGCTCTCAGCTAATACAGATGGCTGAGAAACACAGTGTCATAATTCTTTAAAACTTAAAAGGACCAGGATGTTTGCTAGGATGTCTACATGCATCTGCACACACACAAACATTAACACAAACATGAACGCAAATACGCATGTGTATGTACTTATCAGGAGCTGCGCCTATTAAATCCCAAAAATGAGCTTGCATAAATACAACCTCAACCATGGCAATGCCAGTTGAATGTGACAGCTCGGATGGGAAATTTCACGAGGCCCCACTCCTGCATGGACAGCTACAAGCAACCAACAAATGCAGAGAAGAAAAGACATCTCAAGAAGTAAGCTCCCTAATTCGTTATCCTGTAACAAGTGGTCAGTCCTAAAAACATACACATAAGAGCAACACGAAGTGCACTTTCATATTCACTTGCACATACATATGATAAACTGAATTTGAGAGGGAGTAGATAGAATTACAAAAGAAGGTGGAAGACTGAGTGGTATAAATACAGAAAAAAAAATAGGATAAATCCGATAGAGCATAAAAATTAAAACTAAGGAAATAAATGTTAGAAATATCCATCTGAAGCTGCAACTGATGTCATTTATTTAGAATTTTGGGTACCGAAACAAGTCTTCACTTTGGTAGTTATTCCTAACTTGAATATTATCATGCCTAACAGTCTACCCAGTAAAATTCCAATTGCCCAGGAGCCCCATCTGCTTATATGGCCCACCTACAAAGTTTCCAGCCAGTCATCTAGGCAACATGAAAGTGACCATAGAACATTTCAACTTGCTGTTGGTAGAAAAACTTAGGGAAAGGACAGGTCTAAATGCACAGGACATTCCCTTGAATATAAGTAGAGCTTCCATGCACTTCCCATGTGAGACCAGGAAGCACTCCATCTTGCTGGAGTGACACAGACTTAAGAGACAACAACCACCAACATCCCAGGACTAGGAACAAATTCCCAAGCTTAGGTATCGTATGAATTTTGCTTGCTCAACATGCACCTAAGGGTGTGAGGCTGGCCTGCATTGTTTGTTTCCTTCTTTTTTATTTCTAGGAAGGCAGCTTGTTACAGTCTCACTTCACCAAACACCACTGAACATCATGCTACCCCCCATGGTATCACTCATAATACTTTTTTGTGGGCACTATTTTCCCTACAAAAAGAATAATGGTTTTCCCAGTAATTACCTGAGAAAGAAAAACCTGGTTTCCTTTTTTGATGGTATTTTTGATACCTTCTGGGAAATGGGGATTAATATCATTTTTCTCTCTATGCTTGGTGACTATTCATAACATGTCTTGAAAGACTATATTTCCTGGTCACTGGAAGACAATATGCAGCTCACTTCTTATTATAGCTTAGTAACCAGAGTCTATTTTTAGGTAAGTGATTATCTTATAACACTCCTCAGTAGAAATTACCCATAAGAACCAGCATTAGTCTAAGATAAAATGAGTTTTAATAATAGCTTACATACCCCAGACTCCTTTTAGCGACAGTCTTAAGTTACACAAATTTCATGTCTCTTTTCTGGAGGAAATAGTTAAAAGCAAGCCACTAGCATAAATTTGTACCTAAAATGTTATCACAGATACCCCATAATCAGAATTTCCTTTCTAATGTTTTAGTTAACACTTAATTGATGGTCTGAAAATGGAATATAGAAAATTCCAGAACTAAAGAGAAACCACATACTTTCATAACAGTGTACTATCATATTTGCTATATTTTACTGTTACATATGATTGCCAATCTTTTACTGTGTTAATTTATAAAGTAAACCTTTTCATACCTATGCATACATATTAAAATGCCAGACTATGGGCGATAGAGTGTGTCTGTGATCTCAGCACTAGAGAATTGAGCCAGGAGGATCATGAGGTAGAAGAAGTTCTAGACATAAAAATTCAATGAAATAATGTCTTAGAAGAGAGCAGAAGGGAGGGTCAGGGAGAAGAGGAGAAGGAGAGTAAGAGAGAGGAGAAGAGGAGAGGGAGGGAGAGAGGAAAGGGAACTGAGAAGAACAGAAAAAAAAAGTTTGCATAATGTTTAAGACTGGACTAAGAAGCCCATAGTTTTAAGCATCCACTGGAGGTCTTTAGCAGACAGGGGAGAGAGTACTGGATAATTCCTCCATACTCTCTAAACTCTCACAGGACACTTGAAACACTCATTCACAAGACCATACAGTGTATCTTTCCTGCCATCCTCAAAGGAAATGGCCCTAAGAAGCCTGGCAGTGGTGGTGCACACCTTTAATCCCAGCACTTGGGAGGTAGAGGCAGGCAGATTTCTGAGTTCAAGGCCAGCCTGGTCTACAGAGTGAGTTCCAGGACAGCCAGGGCTACACAGAGAAACCTGTCTCAAAAAATAAAAATAAAAAATAAAAAGAAGAAGAAGAAGAAGAAGAAGAAGAAGAAGAAGAAGAAGAAGAAGAAGAAGAAGAAGAAGAAGAAGAAGAAGAAGAAGAAGAAGAAGTTGATACCTAGGATACCAAAAGGAATGAAGCTGCATCAGGAACTTGCATCCACAATGATCTTCTATTTGGTGGCCTACTGAGAGCACAAATTGCTTTCTATTGCTCAGTAACTAGAATTATAGGATGGATAAAATAATTTGTCCTTTATTATTTCACTGCTTGTCCCTCTAATCTTGTTATTCAAGTTAGGAGCCATTATCAGGGTTATAACATCTTCCTTCTTGAACAAAAGACCTCGAGTGCCTCTTTTGAAAAGCAAATACATAACAAAGGAGCGAAGAGTATCCATGGATTTCAAACAGCAAGGCTGTAACTAGGTTGCAGCAGTGATCACTTATGTTTGTTTCCTTAATGCAAGGCAACAGTGTCTCCTTTCTGGATCTCAGGCAATCTACTATTCTAGTGCCTCAGAAGGTAGGATTGCTTTTGTTGAAGTGTTCTATGCCACTTAAAGAAACCACCACAGGAAAAATGCCCCATCCTTTGATCTATCTTAAAACTCTTCCTGACTCAAAGCAAAAGAAATTGTCCCACCCTCTGCAGCCAGGCCAGGTGGCTTCTCCACACCTCTCCTACCTGCTGCTTCTGCAGGATAGGATACCTTGCCTACAGACAGCAAGCATTCATGTTTTCTTTCAGTGACAGAAACAGAAACCCAATTAGCTTAAACAGAAATGAAAACTAATGTGTTTACAGAGCTTCAAAATTGAGGAGTCACAGCTGGCTCAGCTAGGGTGGCCCCTGGTTGGAGTTTGTGCTGTTACTTGTTCTGCTTTTTCTTTAATCTAGTTTCACATTCCTCAAGTTTCTTCCATTCCACAAGAAAGATGAGCAAGGCCTGGCCATGTTAAAAATCTCAGGTTAAAGAGAACATCTCTTTAATGTCCAACCACTCCCAGGTGTTCCATCTCTCATCATCCTTCAAAGATATGTATCAGTAGACATCTTTGACTAAGTCACACATAACTAGAGATGACTGTACAGTAACTGCTTATATTGTACTGCAGCCCTTCATAACAAGAGACAAGGGTACAGGTCACCTCACACCAACCAGAGGACTTAAAAGGTTGGTTATGGGCCATAGCTGTCCATAAAAGGTTACATTGATTAAAGACATATTCACATGTAAGTACCTTATTAAAAAAAAAACAAAACAAAACAAAACAAACAAAAAAAAAACCATCTGCCTTTAATCCCAGCACTTGGGAGGCAGAGGCAGGTGGATTTCTGAGTTTGAGGACAGCCTGGTCTACAGAGTGAGTATCAGGACAGCCAGGGCTATACAGAGAAACCCTGTCTCAACCCCTCCCCCTCCCCCCATAAAAGAACCTCTGGAGAATAGAACTTTGACATTATGGCAGGATCTTGTTGACATTCTGTTGGTAAAGATGCCAAGCACACAGACAAATATCTCTATAAATGCTTCAGTCATCTCCTGAACATCTTTACCTGGATAATCTTTCAATGTATCTCACTGTGCAAAATCTATAGAAGCTCTTGTTAATGTCTGTGTCTTATAACACAGCAATCTATGTCTGCTCTTGGTTAGGTAATAACTATCTGGGTAAGAAAAAAAACTCCCAGCTGTGCTAGCCTCATGCACTTTAGAAAGTTCATATATGGGAACTCTCAGACCCATGGTTGGCAGCATTAAACAGCAGGGCCCTTGGTAGTGTTCACTGACAAAGAACACCTAAAACTATAAAGTGGCTCTCTGTGAGAAAAATATAATGAGGCTGGAGCTATTACTACATACCAATATTTAATACTAAAAAAGAGGCAAAGATGGCATTACTTTGGAGACTATATTTTGTCTCTTGCACACACATATGTATATTAAATCAGACTTCAATTTACATACTTGAATGATCTAAAAGTTTCAAAGACTTTTTATTTTAATTCAAAGTGCTGACTGAGGATGTCCTTATAAAACCAATATTTGGTAAGATTTGACTATATCTTTAGATACACAGATGGAATAGTCAAATTTTTATCAATTCAAATATTCACGATATTAGCAATCCTAATAAAGGCTGTGTGTTCAAGCCATTTTTATTCAATTACAATAGTCCCTCCAGCCTTTTATAATGTAATTCAGCTAAATAAATGAACTATAGCAACTAAAATTAGCAAGCAAATACATGAATAAGTTTAGTAGCCCTCTTTGGTAAAACATCTGAAGTAAATGTTAGTAGTTATGTGTGTGTGTGTGTGTGTGTGTGAGAGAGAGAGAGAAAGAGAGAGAGAGAGAGAGAGAGAGAGAGAGAGAGAGAGATTGATTTACATATTATTTACATGACTAGACATTATTTAAAGTTAAAAGTTCTTCAAGATCAACTTGAAGATCCCATGATAAAGAGAGTATCTTTTTAATATCCAACATAGTGTGTGTGTGTATATGTGTGGAATTTCTCAAAGAAGACAAAGGACAAAAGCAAGCGGATAGAAGTCTCTCAGCAATTCTAGCACTAAAGCCACTCATGACTTATACAGCAGTGACTATGCATCCACAGAAATGCACATGTGAGGTGTGTATCGTGTCCACATTGTTTAACCCTTTTCTTCAAAAACATACTAAACATCCTGCCTTTCATAATTCTAGCTATTGTTGAAACTATATTAGTATATCAGTAAAGGCTAGCTAATAAGATGGCTTTCTACTTCAAAGACCCTACTTTGCATAGAAGATTCTATGCTATACAACACTGGTTCCCCCCACTTACGTTTGGTCTCAACTTCATGCTCATCCTAGGCACTCAGAGCATCTTTTCGTTTTCTTTATCTACTATGCTATTTTCTCTGCCAGGGACACCCTTCTTCTCTCTGAACCCAAAGCAGCCTTGAAACTACAGAAGTTTTCCTTTCCATAGAACAATTCTTGG
This sequence comes from Montemys delectorum, assembly GCA_019843815.1. Taxonomy (NCBI): domain Eukaryota; kingdom Metazoa; phylum Chordata; class Mammalia; order Rodentia; family Muridae; genus Montemys; species Montemys delectorum. Next base: position 1,139 of record JADRCD010138814.1, on the reverse strand, counting down.
ACCCACCTGCTTGGCTCTCACAGCATCGGTCAAGAAATACAACTAATGTCTCCCATATGTACACCTACACAAGGTTAGTGGCCTTGCCTTTTATTGTCTCAAAAACACCTGCCGTGTGCCTAATATGTACCTGCACCTGAGATAATTGTTAGAAAGATGCTATTTGGGTTTGGGGACATTGTACAAAGGGTTAAAATAATGTTCCATACAGCTTAAGACTTCTGTCTCCCAGTCAATATATCCCTGCCAAATGTACTTTGATTTGGCAGATTTCACCATGACCTGCATTTCTGGAACACAACAAGATGGCCACAGTCTGAGCATATTTTAGGACTTCAGGAAATTCCTAGATAATTGTGAGATGTAAAGGCCAGACCTGCATCAATATTAAAAGTTAAATAAATGCAGATTTTGCTCCAAAAGAGCCTTCATAAACACTCCAACAATAAAAAGAGCTAGATGACTTATCATTAGCACAGACAGGTATACGATGTGAATTTCAACCCATGGGAGAGGCATCCTTCCCGTTGCTCATGGGCAGAGCCAAGTAACCTGGACCACTTCCTTTGTTGGCATTTAAGTCACTCAGGTGATTCCTTGAGGCACGACAGCCCTTAGAATCACTAAATTAAAAGCAAACACAAGTGGCATAATAGAGATGGTGGCAAAGGAAGAGGTGTTCACTAAAATTAAACCTAGCTTTTCAAATGTTCAAAGAAATAAAAATATTATCCAAAATTTGGAGAAATATAGCCATGATCTATGTGGTCTGGCATTCACATTAGTCATTTAGAGAGTCTCAGACATCCGAAGTTGGACCTACTAAGATATACTTGTCACCACAGCCTCTCTCTGAACCATGGGTTCCAAGATTCAGAGCCATCAGTGTGGGATGGCAGGAAATCCTTGCTCCGCATAGGGAAGGTGATGAGCATCTCTACAAGCGAGTCCTATTCTTAGCCGTGTGGACTCCACTGTAGGACAAGGTCTAGAGAATTCACAGATTGTGCTATTGTACGAGAAAGTGCTGTGTGCAGTCTAGGAGCATTGTTTCCTACAGAATGGAGCAGGGGACCCAGTAGGTCAGGCACATGTGTTACCACTTAAAACACTCAGTAGGTCTAGTTGTCTGCCCCAAG
>JADRCD010138812.1:0-19018 GCA_019843815.1 Montemys delectorum | reverse complement strand
AGACCCATTTTGAGATGACAAATCTAAACCCAGGCTGGGCTCTGTCCAAATGATTATCCAACATATATTTATTGCAGTTTTGTTTTCAGTCTATAAAAAGGTACAGGGCTTAAAATCTTCCACTGCCCTTTGCTGGAAATGCCGGGAGGAAAAAAAATGCATCATTTTCCCACCTGTGGCTGTTATACACAAGCCCACACATTGCAGTGGTCTTCAGATGGGCTTGGGATTTTGTCTGCTGATGTGTCATTGAGTCTAGGAAGAGAAGTAACAACACCTGAGGACTCTGTGTCATGCGGTCTATTCTCATAGCCATAAAACTTATAATACACTGGGAAAAAAACTCAATTCTTTTCAAAAAAATGAAAGAAGAGAACTACACAGCTCCTTCAAAAACATGGCCCTAGGACCTCTCCTCCATTGCTATTTTGAAAGTTTTCCTATAATAAACTTTATGTCAATCCAAATCTTTGCTGTTGTACTTGGATATCTTTGGCTGGGAAAATATTTGATGTGACCATCATTCATGGTACTTCTGTTTCCTACTATACAAGAATAAATGGTTTCAGATATTTAAAACCAGGCAGTCTCTAAAAATCCTTTCAATGTATAGCTGTCTCCTGAGAGGCTCTGACAGTACCTGACTAATACAGAAGAGGCTCACAGCCATCCATTGGACTGAGTACAGGGTCCCCAATGAAGAAACTAGAGAAAGGACCCAAAGAGCTGAAGGGTTTGAAGCTCCTTAGGACAAACAACAATATGAACTAACTAGTACCCTCAGAACTCCCAGGGACTAAAATTCCAACCAAAGAGTACATGAGGGGGACTCATGGCTCCAGCAGCATGTGTATAGCAGAGGATGGCCAAGTCAGGAATCAATGAGAGGAGAAGACCTTGGCCCTGTGAAGGTTCTATGTCCCAGTGTAGGGGAATGCCAGGGCCAGTAAGCAGAAGAGGGTGGGATGGTGAACAGGAGGAGGCAGGAGGGAACAGGGGTTTGTTTTAGTTTTTGGTTTTTTATTTTATTTTATTTTATTTCTTTTTATTTTGGGGGGGAGGGGAACCTGGGAAAGGAGATATTGTAAATAAAGAAAACATCTAATTTAAAAGAATAGAAAAAATAAAAATAAATAAAAACTGAAAAAAAATCCTTTCCAATGCTCACTTCTTTGTAGAGTATGCACTGAGAGCTGTGGATCATCTTTCAGTATATGTGAGAATATTTACAGACTGGATATAGTTTTACAGCTTGGGGACCTTGTGAAGCCTCCAAATATCCAGGAGACTAGGATATCCAAATATCTAGATAAAGAGTCCATATAAGAGCTCCTTATATACTTTTTGCTATATATAAATCTTAAAGAACAATGACTTATCTGGCATTCCAATACATGTCTAGAGGTGTGTGTGTGTGTGTGTGTGTGTGTGTGTGTGTGTGTGTGTAGGACAGAGAAAAACCTCAACTGCCATTCTTGAGGTGCCATCCACCTTGCCTTCTTTCACTTGTCTGAAACTGACCAAATGGATAGGCTGGTTGGTCAGACACAAACTGCACGATGTGTTTCAGATTATACAAGTGTGAGCTGCACACCAGACTTTTGACGTAGGTGCTGGAGTTCAAACTTAACTGATAGAGCTCTTAATCCAGCCATAGCTAGAGTTTTAAAGTCAAATATACAAGGCATTCTTTCAATCCAAAATATAAGTAAGGTTGACCAAAGGTTAAACTTAATCCCTACTCAAGGTGAGGAAGGCACCGTAGTTGAGGGATCTAGCAAACACAGACAAGGAAAACCATGGAAGCTAGGATGGGCAAGAACGCCAGGAAAGAGATGAGATGGAGGACAAATGAGATTTGAGATGCTCAGCCAACAGGGGAGACAGTTAAGAGGCAAACCTGAGAAAATCCCCAGATAGGATGAAGGGATCCAACCCAACCCACCTCAGCTTTCCCTGAAGGCTGATCTGTCAGCTTTCCTGTGGTGTTTTTCCCTGTAGTGGCTGAGAATCTATTTTTGGTGTATTCTTCATAAAGGGTCTGTGTACCTCACACAAAATTCAAATATTTCCCACTCTAAGTGTAGTAGTTCAAGATAGGATAAGGGCTTTAGTCACAATTTGCTATGCCAGACTCATGACACATTGGCATCAAACTAACAATTTTAAAAGTTCCACCTCCCCATTGTAATTCTGCAAAATTCCCCATCACCACCCTTAGTGCAGCACACCAAATGAGCACTGTCGCACTGATGCTGTAAGCTATTAAATGCTATTAAAATCTGTGGGCAGGTAGGCAGTGTTGGTTTGAATAGATGAAAGTTCTGAATATAGTCAGTGGTGACCTTTCAACAACAGTTAAAAAGCATTTGGTACCATGGCTTAAAATGGTAAAATTTGTAAGCTTTATGCTATCTGCCCTATGGGATTTGATATGAGGAAATGATAGTTATTCTGCGTTTCATATCTGGAAAATCAAGCAGAGATATCCACAGTTATATGGAATGTTACTGTTCATTGTTAAATTAGTCAGTAAACCCTATGAACCCCTATTGCTTTTTTGTTTCTTTATTTTTATGTGTCCATACTTGTACATGTATGTGAGTGTGCACACACATGTAGAGGCTAGAGTGTCTTCTTGAATTGCTTTTCTGCTTTTTCAGACAGAGTCTTTCACTGACCCCAGGACTGACGTGACTAGATTAGCCAGCAAGTCCTCAGAATCTGTCTGCCTTCACAACACGCCCAGCACTGGAGTTACAGACCCTGCCTGCACTAGGGACTTCACGTGGTTCTGGGTCATCATGATTGCATGACACATGCCGTAGCCTCAGAAATCCAATTTCGGACATAATATTCTTTTCAGACAAGAAAACCTCAAATTTAAACCTGTGTGAATAAATGATATTCACAATAATTCTTAACTTTCCTAACACTGTGGCCCTGTAAGACATACAGTTCCTCGTGGTAAAGTGACCCCCAGCCATAAAATTATCTTAATAGCTACTTCATAACTGAACTTTTGCTACTGTTATGAATCATGGCATAAATATCTGTATCTGTTGATGGTTTAGGTGACACCCGTAAAAGGGTCAAAAATCTCCAAACATATAAACCTCGACTCACAGGTTGAGAACCACTGTAAGGCTTCATGCTTTACCAGATGACCAGATTTATAATGTGTGTAATGGATTTTAAAAGCCACGTCCTCTGATGAAAGCCTTTAGGATTAGCTTTAATAAATTTAATATATGTCCCATTGAATTTTCTCAGGATAATACAGTCTTTAAAGTGGTTAAGATAGCAGATTACATGCCATTTTTATACTTAAAATATTCAGCCTCTTCCTCCTGCTTTTTTGGGAGATTTTTATGACCGTCTTTGGCTCCAGAAAAGGACAGATTCTATTGCACAGATCTCTCCTGAAAAGTGTTGTGCCCAGTGGGGAAGACCCACTTTTAAGGAAACGAAGATGAAGAATTATTTTGGATGTACAAAGACGATGAGCTCTGCTGAGCTGGAAGCAATGCCAGCAGGTATGATGTCACAGGGCCCTCTTAAGTTGGTACACATGTAAATCAGGAAAGTTGACGTGACTTCCCATCTTCGCCTTCTCTTCTCACACTCTCTTACAGATCTCTCTCAAGCATGTGTTTGAAAGATCAACTAAATTCTTGTGGCTGATAAACCATCTGATTTTGGGGGTTGTTCCTGGCTGAAATCTCTCCTTCAAGGTTATTTTATCAGAATACTCACATGCCATTTTTATCTGCTTTGACAGCTGGTTTTGTCATTGAAATGGTTGTGTGATGTAGAATTACACACACGCATACACACACACACACACACACACACACACACACACACACACACACGCACGCACACATACACTACTTTTAAGTCCACTACTTTTTCAGCTTCCAATTCTATTTCACCTTTTCATATTTCTTTTAATTATTTATATTATTTTTGTTTATGTTATGTGTATATGTGTGTGTCTGCCTGTTTGTCTATATGTGCACTACATACATGTAAGTACCTATGGAGGTCAGAAAAGGGTGTATGATCCCTTAGGACTAGAATTAAAGGTGAGTGATAAGCCACCCAGTTTGGGTATAGAGAACTGAGTCATAACCCTCTGAAACAGTATCAAGAACTCATACCCACTGGACCATTATCTTAGTTACTTCTCTTTCCTTGTGGCAAAACATCATGACCAAGGCAACTTATAAAATAAACTATTTAATTTGCAGGCTCACAGTTCCAAAGGCTTAGAGTCCTTGACCATCATGTTAGAAAGTATGGCAATAGACAGACAGACAGGCAGGCAGGCATGGTACTGGAGTAGTAGACGAGAGCTTAGATCCAATCCATAAGCTGGAAGCAGAGAGAAGTAGAGAGCTGAGAACAGTGTGGCCCTTTGAAACCTCAAAGCCCACTCCTAGGAGCATACTTTGTTCAATGAGGCCACACCTTTTAATCCTTCCCAAACAGTTCTACCAACTGTGGACCAAGCATTTAAACATATGAGCCTGTGGTGTCTGTTCTCATTCAAATCACCACAGCTATTTCTCCTGCCCAGGCCTTAGTTAAAATCTGTTTTGTTCCTCTTTCATCCTTTTTATTCCTTGAGAAAAAACTTTACTCAGCTCTACCAATTATGAGATAAAATAAGTGTTTGTCATCACTGAGAGGGAAAAAAGTGATACTGATTGGGAGTATCAAAGTGGTAACTAGTGTTTGATGGGAATGGATAGAATGAAATTAAGATGTGGGCTGTCAATGCTGAGAATCTGGAAAAGACCCAAGAGTTTCTCTGAGGACCCTCTCCAGTAATTACCAACAGCTTCCTTCTTAAATCAAACCTGCTTCTCCTCCACCAGTCACTTTGAAAATAATCACAAAAGCATTTGATCCGATGATCTCTTATTTCACTTAAAGACTGGGTTTGCTTTACATAATTTTCTCTTACACATGTACAGTATGTCAGCACTAGGATACACCAGTGGAATTTGGTGCTAAACTGTAGTGAAACCTCAATCAGCTCCTTGGAATTGCATTCACACCTAGAAAGCCATATGTCTGGGGTGGATGCGAACACAGAGTCTATGAATGCACAGAATTCTCAATTGATTCAAAAGAAAAAAAGGAACAGTTTTCATGTCAGTGATTGCCTGTACCTTGATTTCTCTGTAGAATTTAATTAGTAAAAACTGATAAAAAGCCAGAAGTCCATGTGCTATATCATTCTGAAAATAAAATAATCACCAGACATGCTATATCACTGGGTTTTTATAACAACATTCCCTCTGCCAGTAAACAACATAAATCAAGAAGAGGGAAGACAACCTTCTCTCCAGTGAGAGGTGGAGATAGCATTCCACCCTTAAAGCCAGGCTGATCCGTATGTACCAGTATAAAATTTATGATCTCAGTTGACAGAGCTGGGCCAAACTGCACATTCAAACTCTGTAGAAGCTTCCGGGGACAAAGATAAGCATTGTGCTCAATCTCAGGTGGAGCAAAGTCCATGAGGACTATTTTGTCTAAGGAAAGCATCTCCTTGGATGCTTACTTAAGCTTCTTAGGTTGAGAATGATCCTGAAAGAAACCAGGACTCCAGGGCAGGGAGACACTAAAGCTCGTTGACTCTGAACCACACATTGCAGGAAAGAGAAAGGATAGTTGGAAGGGAATAAAGCCTCATCTTCCAGATGGAATGATTGGCACTTTCTTTTGACACAAGTAAGACTTCTAGTCACTTTGATCTAAACCCCTATTAGAGCCAAACATACAATAAATTACTTTATGACCCTACTAAAAATTTCCAAAAGACTTTGAGAGCCAGATCTGTTGCATATTCCTGGTGATCAGACCTTTTTGCTTGTCCTCCATATGGACTCCATCCAGAAGGTGGAAATTCAGAGTCCTCCTGAAAAGAGTGAGCATGTAAGTATTCTCAGCTCCCCCAAGAGACAAGAACAAAAGTGTTAAACAATGCCACTTCCATAGCCCAGATTTACTTTCTTTTCTTTTCTTTTCTCTTCTCTTTTCCTTTTTCTTACTTTCTTTCTTTCTTTAATACAGGGCATCACTATGTAGCTCTAGCCTGAAACTCTCTATGTAGACCAAGCTGGCCTCAGACTCATAAAGATATATCTGCCTCTGCTCTTGAATGCTAAAATTAAAGATGCTCACTGTCGTCCCTGTGTTCTGGACACTTGGAATTAAACCTAGCTCCCAGACTCATGAGGATCTGACAGCAACTGTCTGTGCAGCTTCATTAAGTGCTACAAGTGCTTACCTCTCAGTGAGAAAGAGATGTGAGATGACACTTGACTGCATCTGGAGCTTTCTCACTTTTCTATTAAGACCCCAACTTCACAAGTATTTACTAAATATGTAGTGAGTATTCTATAATCATTCATGGAGATATCAAAGACCCTAAACAAGAGGAAACTGATACCAGGCATGGTAGCACAGGCCTATAATCCCAGCACTTTATAGACAGAGGCAGAAGGATCAAGAGTTCAAGGCCAGACTGCTATACAGTGCGTTTAAAGCTGATCTGAGCTAAAAGTACAATAATAATAATAATAATAATAATAATAATAATAATAATAATAAGTCTTCATCCTTAATTACATTTCTAATCTTGTTTGTTTATTTATTAGTCATTTGACAAACAGTCCTTGTGTAGTGGGATTTTTTTAAGACTTTATACATGAAAGTAAATGGATATTATGTATAATATTATCTTTCTTTCTTCCACAAAAGAAAAGGAGTTACAGGGAGCCCACCAAAGATGACTATTCAGCCACAGTTCATAGTCAATTGAAACTCTTTATTCCAACTGGCTAGGACTATACTCAGGTATTCAGGGACCTAGGTGTAGCTCCAAGTGTCCAGAACATAAGGTTTCTAAAAGCAGAAACAACATCCTAGCATCTCAATCACCGGCTTGGGGTGGCCTTCATGTAAGCAAGCAGTTGGGCAAAAGCTAAGATAAAGATAGGCAGAGTGGGAGGCTTGCACAAATAGACAATTTAATCGACGTTAAAATAAGGTAGCTAGGATATCCTGACCTTGGGTTCGTAGACTAGAGGTGGGTGAACTTCCATGGGATTCTCCATCAAGGAGGTCAAGTTCTGGCTAAACATGAAATGGCCTCAGCAAGAAAACAAGATGGAGGAACGTTTTGCTCTGTATTGCCCTATCACATTCCCTGGTTCTATGGGAGTGAGCCAAAAAAGCTGACTCATCCTGTTCTAGGAAGGCATATTTGTTCCTAGACACCAGTAGCTTAGTTGGTCATGCAGATGAGGATGCAGAGTGCCACTGTTAGCCCAATCAGAGTAAGAATTCATGGTCTGGATCATGCTGATCCTGAGAAGGTCAGCTAAGGGACCATGGCTACAGACACAGATACCGACTGTCTGTCTGGTCTGTCTCCTTTCTTTCAGGTTTTCTCCCCCCTCCCTCTCTCCCTTCCTCCTTCCCTTCCTCCTTCTTTCCCTCTCTCTCTCTTTCCCTCCCCCTCTCTCTCTCCCTTCCTATCTCCTACTCTTTTTCCTTCCCCCTCTCTCCCCATTCTTCTTTACTCATCATCCCTTGATGATTCCTTCCTTTCCTGCTTTAAAGCAGTTGCCCATGTGTGCACACCAGGGCACTGGCAGCCAGCTCCCACGAGCTCTTCTTCATCCTCCCTTCCTATCTCAGAGCAACAGGGTGAGAACCCCCAAGAAGCACGCTGAAAGGCAGACTTGGCTCAGGCGTTGGCCCACCACCTCCCAGAAGTCTCATTTCCTGTTCATAGGAGATAAAAGGCTGATTTTCGGAGGCATCTGGGACTGTGCTGGTATATGTCCCACAGAGCCTTTTCAGAAACCCAGCAGATGATTCATCAGATCCTTTAGAAACCAGAATTACCTTAAGTTACCTGGTAGGGCTCCCATCTGCTGCTTTTAGTCCTCCCAATAATGTTTTATTAAAAAAAAAAAAAAAAAAAAAAAAAAAAAAAAAAAAAAAAAAAAAAACAGCTTCCAACACCCTTTTACCTTAAAACATTTTCCAACAGATGGATAGGAGCCTGTAGCTCTTATCATCCATAAAAGGAGGGGTTCAGTTTGGGTCTTCCAATTATACAGTTAGCCAAGTCTCTGAGAAAAAGTGACATAGAGCATATAGACCATGAACAGGGAAGAATTTGAACATCCCTTTTCCCTGAAGTAGGACTGGGGAATTACTTTCCCCTTCCCCAATGCACCCAGCTGCTTCGATCAGGTAGCAGAGCATGCAGCTCTAGGAGCTATCTTCTCCCTGTGGCAAGGCTGAGTGAAGAGCTAGACACTTAGAGTTTCCATGGGTGATCTGACTGCACCTAAAAAATTCAGGTCCCCAACAAAGGGGCACAGGTCTTAAACCAAGGGTTGGAGAGGAAGTCTCACACAAGAGAAGGCCATTGGTTATTACAGGAACTGGTGGCTACATCTGTGGCTCAGGAGCCACTGAAAGCACTATAACAACAACAGCATTAGCCAGCTGTAGTGTGGCCATGGTCATCACCAGTACTGGGGCACCACAGTACTGGCCTGGCTTGTGAGTACATTGCCTCAGAGGCATCTGTGGCTATGGTCTCTGAATGGCTCAGTCCCCCTTCAATTTTAGATCTGTTTCTCCAACCAACACGACAGAAAGACACACAGGAGGGATACAGTCATACAGAGACACACAGTAAAGACAAAAAAGGGGTGGCTACCACACATTCATATACCTGAACAGACCAGGGGAGTCTGGTGATATTTCACACAGATCCTGGACAAAGTATCTACAGTCCAATCCAGCCTCCCCTCTGTGTCTTAATCAGATGGAGCCTCTTATGGACCAAATTTATCCAGAGGTATTCAGACCGGGTAACTTTTGATTTACCTTTTTATTTTTATTTTGAGTAGTAGCATCAGTGATTGATCAAAGAGGATTTTTCTTGTGGCTGTGGAGCATCTCAGGTCATTTGCTCTCTATGAGCCCTCTCCAGCCAGCATACTCTTCTCTACTCCTAGAGATCCTAGGGGATCTGGGTCCAGTCTCTTGGATTATAATGGGACTTCCAGTATGTTACAGATAGCTCACCAGCGATGACCATTCAGACACAGTTTATAGCCAATTGAAACTCTTTATTCCTGCTGGTCTGGACTATACCTAGGTATTCAGGGATATAGATATAGCCCCAAGTGTTCAGAATAGTGCTTTTGAAGGCAGAAACAAGATCCTGGCATCTCAGTCACCAGCTTAGGGGTGGCCTTCATGCAAGCAAAACAGTTTGGCAGAAGATAGGGAAAGCTATTAGCTAGAGGGACAGGGGAGCACTGCACACAGGCAATTTAATAGAAGCTAAAATAAGTTAGCTAGGACATCCGGACCTTGGGTTCATAGAATAGTGCTGGATAATCTTCCATGGGATTCTCCATCAAGGAGATCAAATTCTGGCTAAACATTAAATGGCCTCAGCAAGAAAACAAGATGGAGGAACGTTTGCTCTGTATTGCCCTGATACAAAATAGATTCAACCTACGTCCATGAAAAGCTAATAAAATATTCAAATTATAACTCAAGAGACTCAATTGGGGTGGGTGGGAGGTGACAAGTAGACCATAAATCATAGTGCAGAGTAGTACAAATTGGTAATTATAATGGATCAGAAGAAGATTAAGAAATATTCAACTGATGACACCTCACTGAGTCTTAGAGTCAAAGACGAGCTTCCAGGAATAGTCCCAGGGCCTGGAGGGGGCAGTGCTACAGGAACCTAGAAAGAAGCTGACAGAAAACCTGCTGGCAACAGCTACAAAGCCACAGCTCTCCCCTTCCAATGGGCTCATGAATTCTAGCTCCTTCTGCCACCTGGGTCTTTGGTCTCTGTTTCCTCTGTGCAGAGATACCTCGCTCTAGCTTTTTGCACCACAGTGACAAATGGCCCCTCCAAGCAATCACTGGACATGGTGGGCTGACTTGTTGAAGGCTTCCTAGGGAACACACTCGTGAGCCATCTGTTGACCAGTGCCTGACAATGGAAGTCACGCTTTGTTCATCCTTTGTAGTCCTTTTACAGAAACATCATGAATGAAACTCTCCCACACATCTTGATTAATCTTTCACTAGACTTCAACCTCATTACTTCTAATTTCCCCAGCCTCTCCCTCTCCCTCTCCCTCTCCCTCTCCCTCTCCCTCTCCCTCTCCCTCTCCTTCTCCTTCTCCCTGTCTCTCTCTTCCTCTTCCCCCCTCTCCTCTGCTCTATTAGAACTTCTTTCAGAAATCATCTGTGTTACTTAACAGCCATAGATAAGAACTATTTCTTTCATCCTCAATCTCTGGATCTTCTGACAGGGCAGATAATCCCATTTTGTGAGTGTTTGATTTACAGTCTTTCTACTTTAAAAGCAAAGCAGTCAATAGAAAATATGATTTGAATTTTGTATTTTGTTCTTTGCTGAGTCAGGTACACACTGTAGGAAACATTCTGGTGCAAGCCACAGTTCCTGGTCAGTATGAGACCACCAAAGCAATTAACCAATACTCAAGGATCAGGGTTGCTAAGCTAGAGCAGAGCAAGCCTTGGGTTCTCAGCAGTCTCTGGGTTTGTTGGAGTATCACCCTCAGAAACATTGATGTACGATGTGGTGGCCTTTACCTATCCTGAAACTTTTCCTGGACTCTCTCCTGACCTCTATGAGTCTACTTCTAGCCTGCCTACTCTTCCCTTTTGTTGCAGGCTCAATTTCTTTCATTCGTTCAGAAAGGCATTCTCCAAGATGTTCACTCCTCTGGACAACTCTGTCCCACAGCTTCACATGGTTCACTTCTGGTCCTGTTCCCATGCCCTTTTATGTTAATGAGGACAACTATGTATGAGAAGTCCACACTTCTTCCATCAAAATTACTGGCTTTTATAACTTGCCCTTTGCTTTTCGGTTATCTATTATAATTCATCTACACTGATGCATTTAACTCTTACTACACATAAATCTGTTATTGCTGTGCCATCTTCCCTAGCCACTCAGTTTCTGCCTTTTCCTTACCCTTGAGGATCCATTTTATTTGTTCTGGCTTCAGAAAGACTTCTCTTGGGTCTCTTATCCAGATACTGTTCTTCTCTTATTCTTCACTCTCTCATCTTGCCTTCTTCATAATACACAGAATGTAGACTTTCTAGTTGGTGCCTTTGTTTACCCATGCTGGATCCATATGTCCATTCACTTACCATAAGCCTAACAGATGAAACTATGTTCACTTTATCAATTTGGCCTGATGGGTACTTATTATGGTACATAGCTATATTTTGGATGAGTAGGTGAGCTCATAAGTAGATTCACTATTTCTTCCCTTCAAGTTGATCCTCCACCTTGGGTTTGCCACACTAGGGGCTGATGCTGGCGACGGCATCATATACTTTGATTCATATTCTAATCAAGCAAACCTCTGCAGTAAACATTGAGCTGAGAGGAACTGAGAGGGTGGTTCTGTGGGATGAGGTTTCAGGAAAGGAGATATTTAATGAGGATTTCAAAGCTGAAAACCCAAATTGTTCTGCTAGCCCAATCTCCACCTTATGGTGTGTTGGTGCCATGCACTCTTGATGTTGTGGCGTACTGTTGTTTCATCTGAATGACAGAGGTAACACCGCAAACACAAGAAACCATCAGGTTGATTTCCTGCAGACTTTGACTACTTTCTCAAGAAACCTTTGTCCCTTAGGGTCTATTGTCATTTCTAAGATTCTGTAACTTTCCCTAGTCTCTGGAACCTGGGGTCTGGCAATCCTATTTCCACTGAAAGAAGAATTTTCATTACAGTAATACTTTGCATGTTGATTTATAATTCTCCTACCTTTTTCTGCTTCTTCACCTTAAGAGAGTGTGCTCTAATTCACAAATTTGATCTTTACTGTCTTGGGAGGCCAGAGCTTTGTTCAATACTGGGTTCACAAGAGAGCTGTATTGGTTACTTTTCTGCTGCTATGAGAAAATATGCTGACCAAAAATAACTTAAAAAAGGAGTTTATTTTGGGTTCCAGAGTGGGGTAGGCATGGCATGCCTGAGCTCACATACTTGTTCCTCTAGTTGGTGGAACTATTTGGGAAGGGTTGGAAGGTGTGGCCTTAATGGAGGAGATGTGTTACTAGGAGGATTTGAGGTTTCAAAAGTCTATGTCATTCCCAGTGCCTGCCTCTCTGTCTGTCTCTGCCACTGTCTTGTTCTTGGTCTCTGTCTCTGTCTGTTTCTGTCTGTCTCTGTCTGTCTCTATCTGTCTCTGTCTGTCTCTACTTCTGTCTGTCTCTGTCTCTGTATCCCTTGTATCTCTCTGTCTCTGTCTCTGTTTCTGTCTCTATCTCTCTGTCTCTCTCTGTGTCTCTCTCTCTTCCTCTGTGTGTGTGAGTGTGTGTGTGTGCATGTGTGTGTGTGTGTGTGTGTGTGTATGTTTGTGTATACCCCTATGTCCCTATGTCCTTCTGTAAGTTGACTTAGTTATAGTGTCTTGTCACAATAGAAAAATAAGATATGGGCTTGTATACTGGAAGCAGAAAATTGTATAGATTTGGGGTCTGGTTAATTTTGGTGTGGGTTTTTATTCATTTGCAATGCTTTTATAATAAATCTTATAAAATTATTTTCAAAATAAAAAATGAAGAAGAGACAGAGAGAGAACAGGAAGCATGAGGAAACTATTAACCCTCAAGGCTCCCAGTAAAACACACTTCCTCCAGTAAGGCTGCACTTCTTAAAGGTTTCATAATCTCCCAAACAGCACCACCAACTGAGGCCCAAGTATCCAATCCAAATGCATAAAGCTATTGGTCACAGTCTCACTCAAACCATCACAAAAGCCATCAGTAAATTTTCATAGCTAAGTGAGCAGCGTTGCCAAACCATAGCAAGGAAAATCAGCCTGTTGGCTATAGGTGTACAGGACAGAGTTGACCCACTTGCTCTTCAAAAGTAATATCTTAGATGGCTGTTCCTCTCTACAGTATGGGGCCTAGAGTCTTGGACACTTGGTTATTTAAAACCAAGGCCACACAAGCCTAATGAGGGAGGTGGAAGAATGAGAATATGAACAGGAGATGGCTTCAAGGAACGTGAAAGATAATATGAATAGTATCTTTTATTTCATTCCAGGGCCATTGTTGCAACCTTAAGTTGTCTTCCAGACAGTGTGAACATCAGAAGAATTATCTTTTACTCTAGCAAAGAAATGGAAGCTTTCAAGAAGACAGCATGCATAATGACACTGTAAGAGGAAACCTTTATATTACACTCGTTGTCAGTAACGGCACATTAAGCATCCTAACACTTGCTTAGCTGCTGTAATTTGCCTCACATGGCTGACTACAGTACTCCCAGGAGATAATTTACCCCTGTTTGCTTACCAAAGGAACAGAACAAATCCTGTAATATCTTTTTCCCCTCATCTTCAGCCAAGAAATTATCTTTGTGGTAGAGATTTTGATGAAAGCTTTGCAATAGCTATGGGAACCAGGAGATGACAAAATGCCAACTCAGCTCCCGCGCATTCTAGGTAGAAAACTGTTAAAGGAGTTAAAATTCAGTCTATCTTGTCTCCTGTTAAATCACAAAACTGTACTTGACTTCCATAAGTTTTTGCACTATGGATGAGAATTACCCTTCTAACAAAGCTTCCCTGACTTTCCTAGAACTTGCAATCTTTTCATGTGTCCATCTATGCACCCAACACCCACCCACACATCCACTCTTTCATCCACTTATATGTAAGATTTCTGTGCTTGACTTAATTTCTACATGTTCAAAACTCCATGTGCTCTATGGAATAGTGGTTCCTATTTCTCCGCATCTGTATGCTGTTATCATTCCCTGTTTGTGCCTCTCATCTCTAACCAGCTCAACTGTGACCCTTTCTACCAAGAGTGTTCTTTCCAAACTGACAGTAGCTGTTATGCCATTAAAGACTGTCTGTGTGCAGTCACCTTCTCCTATTCTCTTCTATTGCTTTCTATACTCTTACACAATATACTTCCCTTCCCCTGACCCTTCTGGCGGCTTTTTCATAGGTTTGCTGCTATCTTAGTTGGGGTTTCTGTTGCTGTGATAAATTTCACCACCATAAGCAACCTAGGAGAAAAGGGCTTGTTTCATCTTACAGCTTTAGTCCATCATGAAAGAAGGCAGGGTAGGAACTCAAGAACCTTGAGGCAGGAACCGAAGCACAGTCCATGGGGGATGTTGTTGCTTACTGGCTGCTCTATGGCTTGCTCAACCTGCTTTTTTATACACCCCTTCCCAGGGGTGGCGCTGCCCACATGGGCTGGGCCCTCCCATATCAATCATTCATCAAAAAATGCCTCATAGATTTGCCAATATCATGGAGGCATTTTCTCAATTCTGAGGCCCTCTTCATAAAAGACACTAGTCTGTGTCACACCAACATTAAAACTAATGGACATAGTCACCATTTTACCCTGTAGCTTCTGGGAGGTCTTAGCCTTGCTCATCAGCACTATTCAGTTAACATTTTCCCCTAAGAGGCCTCATCTACCTATCAATTTTCCAGAAATGTCATAGCAAAATGCAAATTCAGTGCATTAACCAGCCAATATATAGTGTCTCACTGTTCTAAAAGCTGAAAGTCTTGACCTGGAAGTAAAGCTATAGGCAGGGTTACTTTCTTCAGAGACCATTGCTCAAAGCCTCATACTTAGTGTCTTAGTTAGGGTTTCCATTGCTGTGAAGAGACACCATGACCAAGGCAACTCTTATTAAGGCAAACATTTAATTGAGGCTGGTTTACAGTTTCAGAGGATCAGTCCATTATCATCATGGCAGGAAACATGGCAGCATCCAGGCAGGCATGGCACTGGAGGAACTGAGAGTTCTACATCTTGTTCTGAAGGCAAACAGGAGAGGACTGGTTCCCACGTGGGTAGAAGGAGAGTCCACTCTCCCAAGTAACATACTTCCTCCAACAAGGCCACACCTACTCCAGCAAGGTAACACCTCCTAATAATGCAACAGCCTGGGCCAAGCATATTCAAACCACCACACTTAACCTCTGATGGTTTCCTGGACATTTGGGCATCTTTTGGCTTATGAAAGCATCAGTCATATCTCTTCCTTCTTCTTCAAATGGTGGTCTCCCTCCAAGTACAGTATGTAATTTCTTTTTAATAAAGGCATCAGTTGTGTGGAACGAGGTCCAACCCTATATCCTCATTTTAATTTGGTTACTTCTCTTCTAATGGGTAGAATTGCTACTTGACAAAACTCCAAAATTGCATTGTAGACGGTTTCTGAACATGCCTTTGGTGGGTTATCTTGATTACATTGTTAATTGATATGGAAAGACCCATCTTAACTGTGGAAGATCCATCCCATGGGCAAGTTATTCTGGACTATATGACATGAAGAAATCAAGTCAAGTATGCAAGCATACACATTGTCTTCCTCCGACCACCAATATAACGTGATCAGCTGCTTCAAGCCCCTAATGACTTGATTTCCCTGGCATGGACTTTAACCTGCAACTGACAGCTGAAAGAACCTATTCTACTTAAGTTGGTTTTATCATTGTATTTTATCATAGCAACAGGAACTAAAACTAAAACAAGGTTTCTATGTGTGTCAGACAGGGACTTGTCAAGTGAGTTTGGGTTCAAGGGTTATTTCTGCCTGCCTACCTACCTGGTACATGTTGGTGCCCATAACAGTTATGAATAGGGCCTAATGCTGGTTGTTTGGCTTTTCTAGTTGTCCTCAGTGGCAGAACTGCAATACAGTTCTATTTCTATCATATCTTAACCCACAGAAGAACTGCCTAAGCAGTTTGGTCTGCCAGCTTTAGTGTGACCTTCCTCCTAGGTGATTGGTGTGTGTGTGAACAACATTAGCTCTTTCCCTAGCAGGTGTTTCTGCCCTTTTTGTCCCCTGCTCATGAGAAAGACATAAATAGTCTGTGAACAGATACATAGACTTCTGGCTTAAAAGCCCAGTTCCTAAAAGAGAAGGTATTTGTGGACCATTAGCATTGGTGAGAGACTGTGCTATGAATTGGCTCCCAGAGACTAGCTTTTCCACCCACTTGGCATTTAGCTCACTTTACAAAAATTGCTTCTGTAATTGGCTTTTCCCCTCCTGGACCATAACAAAACGAGGGTAATCACCATGCCTTCTTATTCTTCCACGCTTTTAGCAAGAGCTAAGGCACAGAGAGACTCACATTAAGCAACAATCAACATTGATGACCAGGTCATCACAGAAACTAGCCAAGAATCCCAGGTATCTCTTGAAACTGAGGTTTGGACTAATAATGAATGATGAGGCTGCTTTATTAGTATCTGCCAAACCTGTCAATCAAGAAATTCAACAGGGCTATTTGAAAGGGAATTCATTCCAGAAAAAGACCTCCAGGGGAATTTTTTAAAATGTTTTATTGATTTCTTTTTGAGTTTCACATCATGCACCCAGTCCCGCTCATCTCCCCATACCCTCATATCTACCCTTTGCCCTTGCAAACTCTCCCCTGATATAAAAACAGACAAATGAATAGCAACAAAAAACAAAGCATAGAAAACATCCCATCATGTAAGCTATAGTGTGTCACAGTGTGTCCCACAGTCTACTCCTCTCTCCATTCATCTTCACTTGCAATTTCATTGCAATGAGTCACGGGTCAAGATCTCTGGCCTCTGTGACCCCATCAATATTGGATCCTCATGGGGACTGCTCCCAGTTATTCTGTTGTTGCTCTTTGTCATGTAGATCCTGCAGCTTTGGATCAGCAGAACTAGACCTTTCAGGCATCCCAACCATTCACAGATGATAGAAATTTAGGGGTGAGCCATCTCAGAGACCTAGATCTGGGCCTGGATAAAGCTGATCAGCCCACCAGATCTTCCTTACTCCAACCTCCAGGGAAAGTTCCCCATCACTGCTCTGGCTAGGTCACCCAATGTGGCCATCAGCAGAGGGCAGGTTCAGCTCTCCTGCCCTCATGTCCTGAGGGCTGGCTAACCTTCACCCACACCTTCAGAGCCAGCTCCACTGTGCTGCCTGTCCAGTCAAGGCACGAGGCCTACTCTACCAAGTGTTGCAGTCCCTGGGGGCTGGAACAGCTTTCTTGCTCTCATACCCTCAAGGCTGTCTCACCTGTGACTTTGCCATCAGGGCCAGTGCCACTGTGTTGCCCAGGCAAAGTGCAGGGCCTGCTCTCCTGAGTGCTGCAGCCTTCAAGAGACAGAGCCAAATCACCCTCTGTCATGACCCCAGGGCCAGAGTCTCTCCTGATTCTGGCAGGTGCAGGGGGAGAATTTGTAAATGGAGGTTTCCTAGAGCCAATAGTGAAGTGCTTCTCCAGGTTGGTGGGCAATGGTGACATTGCATGAGGTTGGTAATACGGCATAAAAGAATTGCAGGTCCTTATATATAGGTATAGCCCTATGTGATGTGAGTAACCTCATTTAGGTTATAAGGACATGAAGACTTCAGCAGAGGGGAATCAAAGGCCCAGTCACTATAGAAGAAAGTCAGTGTGTCACCTAAAGCCAGTGTGTCACCTAATGTAAAGCAAGCAGGTGATTCACAGAAGCAAGCCTAGGTTGTGAAAATCCAGACCTTACCTGTGTTGGCAGCTCCTTTGAGCTTCCATTCTATCCAAACTTACCAATGGCTAGGATCTAAGACCCAGGTAGAAAAGGATCTCAAGTCATTTTTCCAACAAGATCATCAGCTTCTCGTGTTTAGAAGTGGCTTAATAAAACTGATTTACTGAGGTGGAAACTATACTAGAGAAGATAAGCTTTTTGACTAAGTGTTAATGTTTGCCTTAGCTGTCAGAGATTCACTGTCCCCATCTGTAAAATGACGATAGTAAAATCGATCCTGCAGAGGTCTTGAACAGCCTGGAAATCATGTATGAGAAGCTTCTTGGTGTAGTACGTAGTAGATGTTAATCGTGTGCTAGACATTTATTTTTTGTCATAAAAATCAGTTTCAATGTTAACTCTTTGATTTTACATTTAACTGTAGATACACAGGATACATAATATTCTAGACAGAATAAATGAGCACAGCTTTAGGGATGATGTGTGTATAGAAGAACTATTTTATTGATTTTTCTTCCACATACAGGTTTTAAACAAATAAAAATTAATTAAAAATTAATTAAAAATTTTAAAAGTATCTTTTAATGTGTAAGTACACAAATCTTTTAAATACATATCTTAAAAACTGATTTTTTTCAGTCACTTAACATTTGGAATAAGACAGTAACAGGACTTTTAAAAAAACAAATTTCTTTTTTTTTAATTTATTTATTTATTTTATGTGTACACTGTAGCTGTACAGATGGCCATGAGCCATCATGTGGCTGCTGGGAATTGAACTCAGGACCTCTGCTTGCTCCAGCCCTGCTCGCTCCGGTGTAATACACTGTAGCTGTCTTCAGATGCACCAGAAGAGGGCGTCAGATCTCGTCACGGATGGTTGTGAGCCATTATGTCGTTGCTGGGATATGAACTCAGGATCTTTGGAAGAGCAGTCAGTGTTCTTACCCGCTAAGCCATCTCACCAGCCCCCAAAAACAAATTTCTTAAATAGGGCTGGAGAGATGGCTCAAAGGTTAAGATGGTTTTTCTTCCAGAGGACTCTTGTTCAATTCCAAGTACCCACATGGCACCTCACAATTGTCTGTAACTCCATTTCCAGGGGTCCAGCATCCTCACACAGACATGCATGCAAGCAAAATACCAATACACTTAAAAAATAAAATAAAAAGGAATCATCAAAAAAGTTTTTAATTTTTTAATTATAAAATATGTAAGATCTACAAAAATTATAAAGATATGAATAGCAGATAATTTAACAAGATATTGATTTATATAAATGAATAGTCAATAAAAATAGTATGTTGAAAACATAATAATAAAATGAATAAAAATTGCCAACTATAAGAAAGGAAGAGCCCGTGACAAGCATAAAGGCTAGGGCTG
>JADRCD010138796.1:0-16102 GCA_019843815.1 Montemys delectorum | reverse complement strand
CTATGAGAGGCTATTGGTGAAGCCTAGTTACAGCAGAAGACCCCTGTATATTGGAGATGCCAGTACCATGGGATGATCACCAAGAACAGCAGTAGCAGTGGGATGGATCAACCTGAGCTTAGAGTGCTACAGAGGGAAGAACTGGAGAAGTGATGCAAACCCTTTGGAGAAACCCAGAAGATCATGTGTGGATCCCACACATTGCAACAAGAAGCTGTGAGTTGAAGTTGCCATGGAGAGCCCAAGATGTTTGAGATGCCAGAGCCATGGATTATCTGCTAATGAAAGCTATTAACAGGGAGTGGAACCAACCCAGGAAAAGAAGTTTGTTGCAGTCAACAAAGATCTGAAAAAACTGCTTTGACATCAGACATGGAGATGCACAGTCTGGAGTTTGCCCACCTGGTTTCTTGTCTTGATTCAGGAATTACAGTTAAGTGATTGGATGGATCTCAGAAGACACTTTTAATTTTGGGCTTTTAACATTGTTGATACTGCTGCTGTGGGGTCTTTGGAAGTTAGACTAAATGTACTTTTTGAATTATGCTATGGCTAGATATATCCCCCATAGACTCACGTGTTTGAACAAGCCTATGGGGGACAAGGAGTGGAATATCATGATGTGAACATGCTTGGCCCAGGAAGTGACACTATTTGGAGGTGTGACCTTGTTGGAATAGGTGTCACTGTGGGCATGGGAAGTCAGTTTTCCACTAGCAGCCTTCAGATGAAGATGTAGAACTCTCAGCTTTGCCTACACCATGCCTGCCTGGATGTTGTCATGCTTCCTTCCTTGACAATAATGGACTGAACCTCTGAACCTGTAAGCCAGCCCCAATTAAATGTTGTTCTTATAAGAGTTGCCTTGGTCATGGTGTCTGTTCACAGCAGTAAGACAGGTTCAAAGCATAATTGTGTTGTGGAACTTACACAGCCTTTCCTCCATGCACTATCTAGGTGGCTCAATCTCAGCACTTGAGCCCTACAAGAGCCATTTTGCTCTGATTCAGAGATAGAGAAGCAGGTGTGATGGGAGGGCAGTGCAAAGGTTCCCCTATCTTGTATTCTTGTTGCAGTCATTTTAGGTTTAAGTAAAATTTTATATCTGTGATAGAAAATCCTCTGGGAAATGACCCTACTCTATTCTAGGAATCTGAGGTCGAGATGGCCAGGCTAATTTATCTTAGCTTCTATTAAATTACCTGCTTGTGCAAAACCTCCCCCTGAAGCTGTCAAGCAAGATTACAAGACACAGTTTTGTCTTTAAAAACCCTTTGCTCTAAAAACCAAGATGTCCCTCAACAGAGGAATGGATACAGAAACTGTGGTACATCTACACAATGGAGTACTACTCAGCTATTAAAAACAATGAATTTATGAAATTCTTAGGGAAATGAATGGATCTAGAGAGTATCATCCTGAGTGAGGTAACCCAATCACAAAAGAACACACATGGTATGCATCCTCTGATAAGTGGTTATTAGCCCAGAAGTTTGGAATACAGGAAGAACAACCCACAAACCACAAGAAACTTAAGAAGAAAGAAGACCAAAAAGGTAGACTTTTCATTCCTTCCTAAAAAAGGGAACCAAATACCCACAGAAGGAGTGGCAGAGATTAACTATGGAGCAGAGACTGAAGGAAGGACAAGCATATAGCTATCTCCTGAGAGGCTCTGACAATACCTGACCAATACAGATGTAAAGGCTCACAGCCATTCATTGAACTAAGTACATGGTCCCCAGTGAAGGAGTTAGAGAAAGGTTCTATGGAGCTGAAGGGTTTGCAGCCCCTTAGGACGAACAACAATTACCAATTAGTACCCTCAGAGCTCCCAGGGACCCAACCACCAATCAAGGACTATACATGGTGGGACTGAATGTTCTGGCAGCATTTGTATAGTAGAGGATCGCAAATTCGATCATCTATAGGAGTAAAGGACCTCGGCCTTGTGAAGGTTTTGTGCCCCAGTGTAGGGGAATACCAGGGCCAATAAGTGGGAGAGGGTGGGGTGGCAGGCATGGGGAGGGGGGAGGCAAAAGGGGTTTGTTCTTGTTGTTTTTGTTTGTTTGTTTGTTTGTTTTGGAGGGGAACCTGGGAAAGGAGAAATTTACATGTAAATAAATAAAATCTAAAAAAAAAAAAAAAAAAATACCTGAGTATAGTCCCAGCCAACTGCAATCAAGACATTCATTTGCTTATAAAGTATGTCTGATGGTCTTCTCTCGTGGGCCTCCCCATAATAGTCTAAACAAGAGAAGGATTTAACTTACTGTTACTAACTTGAACATGGAAGGAGCTAAGTAGAAGCCATGAGAAGGAAACTGTTAAAAGCTGACTCTTCCATTTCTGCCATCGCTATTAATTTTTTAAAATGAGTTGAATAATTTACTTCATTTACTAAAGAGGGCCTCCCTTCTTCCTTTTGTCTTGTTTCCGTGATCTTGATATTTGTATTTCTTAAGTAAAATGAGATTTATGTTTCTATTGTTCAAACTGTTTTTGAAATCGACAGTCCACAAAGATCTTCTGAGAACTAGGTCAATATGACTTGAAAAGCAGAGCTTTTTGAAACTGGCAAACCACAATGACTTCAAGAACTTTTGACAATGTGTGTGTGTTAAATGCCAACCACCAAAGTTCCACTTTTGTATTAGGCTTTGCTTGCTTACAACGGTCGTGAAAGACCTATCAAAGATTCCCTCTGCTGCAGCTGAGGGCCACTTCCTTCTCCTACTCCTATGAAGAGCAAGTTGGCTTGGCTGGAATAGAACCTGTGGTCTTGCAACATTACTGTCTCTGAGACTCCAACACTACAACAGAAACAGCTATCAATAAAAGTGAGGGAGAGCCAAACATGGTGACACAGTTGTGTCTCAGCACTTTGAGGTGGAGGCAGGAGGATCAGGAGTTCAAGACCTATAATAACAATAAATAAATCAGCAATTGTTGTAGCAGCAACAGGAAGCTCAGGAAGTATGTGAATGCTGCCCTCAGAGGTGTGAGAAGGGCTATACACTTTCCAGAGCTTGGGAATCGCTATACTTTCTTTAGAATGGACACAGCAGCTACTGCCTTGAGTAACTTCAAGGTGCTCTACCTAATCTATCACCCAAGCGAACCAGCACGATTTTAACTCTGCATTCTCTGTGAGCCTCGGCTTGCACAGGTAAAGGAGCCTCCTTCCTGCCATACACTCCACTCCACCCTCTCAGGCCCACGAGGCTGACCTGCAGGAGTTTTGGAAGGTCTGTGCTGATAGCTTCACAGGGTAGGGATAGTTTTAGAAGCTGGGTGTCCCTAGCAACCTGGTCTTTGTTATGTAACGCATTCCACCCTGGCCAGGCCTCATTCCTCCTGGGACCACACACTACTTCTCTGGGCCTCTCTGTTACTGTGCCAGATGTTTCCAACCTGGAGGCGAGCCTGGCATTGTCTTTGCTTCCCATAGCTTCTGCTTTATGGCAGTCCACCACATGGCTTCTCTTTCAGAACATAAATGTGTAACCAAGCAGGAATATGGCAGGTTAGTATACATTCAACACAGACCTAGTCACCACTCACCTCACACTTCTTTATGTCCTTGTCTTCATCGGAACAAGACCCTGCCTATGAGAACAAGATGTCTTGTTCGCATCTGTCTAGACTCTACTCGAGCCTAGGTGCACCCCAAATCTTCAGCAAGCTTCCTCTGACCTGGGGTGGCCCAAACTCTTCAAGCCTCATGTCTGTCATGTGGCAAGTGGTGCTGAATGGAAAAATTTTTTAAATAAAAAAGAAAAAGGAAAAGAACATGACTGCTCCTAGATATGGTGGAGGAGAAAGTTTATTGTAGATAAAAGAGACAGCATATCCAGAGGCAGACACATCCTGGAGAGTCCAGTGTAGACTCTGCCAAATCCTCTCCAGAAAACATGCTCAGCCTGCTGTACTTAGGAGAAAACAAAAAGACAATTTCAGAGAAATCTTTTGTGTCAATTTAAACACAGTAATAACCTCGGAGTACCTCAAATGCATCAGTTTCACATTAAGAGAAAAAATGTTCTGTATTCCTGCTGGAGGTGGGCATTTTATCTAATGTCCCTGGGAGTCTCTCACCTCCCAGGTCTCTGGTACATTCTGGAGGGTACCCCCAACCTCCTATTTCCCAAGGTTGCCTGTTTTTATTCTTTTTGCTGGCCCTCGGGGCTTCAGTCCTTTTCCCTCACCCAATACCAGATCAGGTTCCCCTCTTCCCCTACTCTCTCTCCCCACCCCCTGTCCACTTTCCCTCCCAGCTCCCTTCCTCCCTCCGCACTTGTGATTGCTTTCTTCTCTCTCCCAAGTGGGACTAACGCATCCTCACTTGGGTACTTCAGCTTGTTGGTCTTTTTGAGTTCTGTGGACTGTATCATGGGTATTCTGTACTTTTTTTTTTTTTTTTTTTTGCTAATATCCACTTATTATTGAGTACATACCATGCATATCCTTTTGGGTCTGATCAAGTGAAGGAGGGGGTTGCCATCCCACAGTCACAACTCTGACCCATAATTGTTCCTGTCTAAATGAATTACTGGGATGGAAATGGAGGAAAAGAAGGTCCAGCGACAGGCCCAAAGTGGGATCCAGCTCAAGGGGAGTCCCAAGGCCTGACACTATTACTGAGGCTATGGAATGCTCACAAAAAGGGACCCATCATGACCGAAAACCAGAAGTTCCAACAAGAAGCTGAGTCTGTTGCAGAAATTTGCACCCAATCAATGGACAGAAGCAGCTGACCCTTGTTGAATTAGGGAAGGCTGAAAGAAGCTGAGGAGAAGGGTGATCCTGTAGGAGGACCAGCAGTCTCAGTCTGGACCCCAGAGATCTCTCAAACACTGGACCACCAACCAGGTGATCCAGCTGATATGAGGCCCCCAACACACATACAGTAGAGGACTTCTGGGTCTGTGTTCATTCTGAGATGATAAACCTAACCCTCAAGAGACTGGAGGCCCCAGGGAGTTTAGAGGTCAGGGTGGGGTAGGGGGTGGGGAGGTGGTATGGGATGTGGAACAGTTGGAGGGTGGATGGGGGAGGGACAAAATATGGAGTGTAAAAAAATAAATTAAAAAAAAGATGATATACAGAGGAATTTTGAAAAGGAGTAACTAAAGCTTGGGACCTGTGCTGGCCGGGTAGGAGAATTATAAGCCTAAAAATCCAGCACAAGCTTGCCAACATAGGCCTGGGAATGAGCAAGCAAGCTGTTGAACATTCTAGGAACTAGCAGGCCAAGAAGAGATAGATAAGACATGTCTGAGTGGGCTCAGGCAAGCAGGGACCTGTCTAGGCAAGATGACCCAACTGAATGATGAGGTATGGTTGGAGGCCAGCCAGATGCCCTGCTGCCTCAATACCACCCTTAGGAATTTTCCTATGCTCTGATCCTCACGTATTCTAGCTGGATTTGAATTAGCCAATCATCTATAGGCTATGCTAATTCCTTTGTTCCCCTAGACCTCCTTCCTATAAAAAACCCTAACCCCTGAGCCTCGGGGTTGATCCCTCTGTCTCCTTCTTGAGATATGGGTCCACCCAGAGCTCCGATATTAAAACTACCTCGTGTGTTTACATCAAGATGGTCTCTCATGTTTCCTTGGGTGCACGTTCTCCTGGGACTTGAGTGAGGGTCTCCCTACGAGGGTCTTTCAATTTTATTTAGCAGTGAAACTCTGAGAGACAAATATCATACTTCCTCTCATATGTGAATCCTCAGTTGTGTGTGTGTGTGTGTGTGTGTGTGTGTGTGTGTGTGTGTGTGTAGGTTGTGACACTAGAACAATCTTAAGAAAGAAGTGGGCTGGAGGAGGAAAAGTAATTGAACACATGTAACATGAATACAAAATGGAACTGGGGCCATTGGAGAGAGAAAAAGGAGACAAGCTGGGGGTGTCATACAAAACATGTATGAAGATGCATATGACAACAATGCCTATACCTTGTAAGCTGCTTATTAAAAAAAGAAAAAGACTCAGTAAAAAATAAAGATTAGAAATGTTTCTAAAAAACAAATCACATTACTCACTGACTCATCTCTAATAGTGTAAATACATTGTAACTAGTCTCTCCTTGTCTTTTTTCTTGTGATATTTTATTTATTTATTTATTTATTTATTTAATGTGTATAAGTACACTGTAGCTGTACAGATGGCCGTGAGCCATCATGTGGCTCCTGGGAATTGAATTCAGGACACTACGCTCGCTCTAGCCCGCTTGCACTGGCGTAATACACTGTAGCTGTCTTCAGATGCACCAGAAGAGGGTGTCAGATCTCATTACTGGTGGTTGTGAGCCACCATGTGGTTGCTGGGATCCGAACTCTGGACCTTCAGAAGAGCAGTCAGTGCTCTTACCCACTGAGCCATTTCGCCAGCCCCTCTTGTGATATTTATAAAGATATACCTTCTTAAGCAAAAATAAAAATAAAAAAATTTTTTAAAAAATCAAAGCCTTGGAGAAGTTTAACCAAGAGTGAGAATTCTCTACTTGTCCCTGTGTCTTCCATCTCTCTCCTGTCTCTAATCTGTTGTAAAGTCTTGTGACTCTGGCTGTCCTTCATGTATGTTTCTAAGGGCTTTGCTCTCTCTTTTATCAGGCAGCACAGACAACACCACAAGGAGAAAAATGAGAGCTATTTTACAGCTTTACACAGGATTAAACATTACTGACTTCATCTGACCCAGAAACACTAAGAAAAGCAAACATTCACTTAACAATAACTGTATGCTGTTTCTAGCATTTATGGCAGGCATTTATTGTGTATGGTTACTTTCAACCTATTAGCATTTAGTACCATCACATATATACAAACATACATATGCATTGATCGCTGGGTCAGAGTAGGAATACATAATTTAAAATTAAAGCTATATATTAGCTTAGGTTATAAAAGATGATTGCCAAGGCAAATAAAGGTGGTTGTTAAATTGTTATCTAACTTAAAAGCAGGTTAAACATAGCTGGGTGGTGGTAGCCCATGCCTTTAATCACAGCACTGAGAAGGCAGGTTAAACAGACTTGGTACACAGTAGAAAAAGAGTCTTAAGTGACCTCAGGGTGTATTATCTGGCCATGAGGCCCAGCAGAAGTTCCAGCCTCTTAGAATATAAGAGACATTTTCATAGTATATCACAACAGCCTTTAATTGGACCTAATGCAACAGCAGCATGGAGCAGTACAGGGGGTTATCTCCCAGATGAATAGTATTGATTACATACAAGGAGGGAATTTGAGAGTGGACTGCAAATAAAGGACTGTACATGTACCAATTACATCACAGCTCTTGCTAAGCTAGAGGAGGTCCCCCCCCCCACACACACACACTTTGAGAATAGCTTCAAGGCCATCTAAATTTCAATTCTGAGATGCTGCCTTTATTTAGAGTGCCTGGGCTGAGGCAAGGCCTCCTGAGACCGTTGTGGCTTTCCAGATACTTATGGTCCTTGCAGCTAGAATGTTCTTAGACTAGTTGAGCACAGTCCAGCTGGTTGACAGGAGATGCCTGGCTGGCTGACAGCTCTCAGCTTTAGGCTGCCAGACTTGATGGAGAAGTCTATTCACTGCTATTGAAAAGCCTGAACTGTTGGTTTCTGGCAATTTCACTCATTCACATGGGGGGTGAGGGTGGGGGAATGGGAGCCTAGGATAACCTATAATAAAGATTTAAAAGCTCAACACAAACTGACATTCACATCAGCACTGAACTGTTTTCATGTGCAACAGTGCCTAAATCCTGCCCAATTCTGACAACAGTTGAGTCCCTCCAATCTTTCTTCAGCCATATCTAAAGTGCACTCCCTGGATTTGTCAGTAAAGATTGACAAAATGATGCAGTTACAGTAATATATTGTACCTGTTCAGCCACACTTTGTAACCTATTAAGATAGTAACTTGGCTGTTCATTTAAGATTGTTTTAATGTATGCACATGAATATGTACACATCATTGAGCACAGATACACAAAGAATAGGGCATTGATATTCTGGAGTTAGTTGCAGGTCCTGTGAATCACCTGACTTGGGTACCAGGATCCTAACTTGGGTTCTCTGCAAGCAAGCACTCTCTGGTTCTCTGAATGCTGATTTAAAGGTGGAAGAGAACAGTAGGGGTAGAGTGAAATGACATACCTGGATGTATTACATGTTTTTCAGGCAAAAGGGGACTGACCAACAAATGGAGTTCAGTCTCACTGTGAATTGACTCCTTTCCCAAGATACCTGCTTCATACTGGCACCCTTCCACAAAACCATAGGTCTGAGGGCCCTACAGGGTCTCTCTGGCAGTCCATGGTGGTTACAGAATGAATGAAGGCCCAGGTGCACTAACAAAAATCGGGGTTTACACAGGTTGAACTTTCCTCCTCCAGCAGCTTGCCCAGGTATGAGAAAAGGCCTTGGTCAGCATCCTCACCTTAAATATGGGAACAGACACTATCACAGGTCTCTTGGTCCTGGGTAGAGACTGCTAGAGCAGTTCCTGCCCTAATACACCTTGACATTCTTTTTCTGTCTTTACTTCAACATATGCAATCAACAGTTCCAAGCTGTTTAAATAACTGATACAGTTTTTGGTTTTTCAATAGATGCCAGCTGTCACAATTTTGCCACTTATAGCACCATAAATATTAACTTAAAAGATGTGGTACTTGGCATATAAATACTCATTTTTTTTCCCATTTGCCAGGAAAGTGGGATGGCTAACATGTATCACTGTCCCAAATTCTATGCCATCATTGGAATCATCTATATCTTTTCTAGTTTCACTTTTTTTGAGTGAGGTGGGCAAGAGGTGTTGAAAATATCTCACAATCTCATGTCAGGGACAGAGTGTCCCTGTTGTCCCTGAGAATTTGACCTTATCTGAGTAACAGTCTATTCTCGGAGGAACCATGGAGTGTTCTCAGAAAAACCATAAAATGTTTTGTCAACGCTTCCGCTCCGGCCAGGTGTGAAGCCAGATGTACACCCCCGCCCCACTTCCTCTTAACGCTTCCTTGCTCTGCAAGTATAATTGCCCTGCCCTTCTGAAGTAAAGTTAGGCCTTGACAACCGTTTTTGCTTGGCCTCGTTCCTCTCTCTCACCCGTTTCTCTTTCAGGCTCGGTCCCCTTCGGACCCTGGTTAATTACTCGCCCCGCGGGCCGGGGCAATCTCATAACTTGGTGAGAGTGCTCAGGAGACACAGGAAACTGTTTTCTTCAAACTGACACATTTCATTGTCACACTGCAGCTGTTTAACAGTCTCTTCACTGACAGGCATTTTGTGTTACTCCATATTTGGCAGGATAACACTGAGAATTTAAGAGATAAAGTAGGCCAGGTGTGGTGGCGTACACCTTTTAATCCCAGCACTCTGTAGGAAGACAGGAGGATCTCCATGATTTTGAAGCCAGCCTGGTCTACAGAGCAAGTTCTAAGACAGAGGGGGTCAGAGGAAGAGGAGGTAGCAGCATTGCAAGTGAGTGGCAGAGCTGGAACTTCTGTATAATAATTATATAGATCTCAGAGGCTGGATTAATTTGTTTATTTTGATGTACTTTAACAACTGAAAGAAGTTACCATAGTATCCTGTTAAATTGTAACAATCTTAGGTTGTATCTGCATCAATAATTAGAAAAACAAGTGAAGAATACGTCCATTCTGATTTCACTAGCATCTCATACCCAGAGAATATGGAGCAGTATAGCATACATCATCCCATTTCATAAGTTTACACTCTTATGTCATGTCTTTTGAATCCACAGAAAATTGTGCAAAATATTAACACTACTATACATCAGGAATGGTTATATGACAGACACTAGTCTCAACGTCACACATGCATTTCATTACTGTCCCCACCACCACCCTATAAGGTTAGAACTCCATCCCATGTACAGAATAATGAAACAGTGGAAGTGATGTGAGCACTTTGAATGTGCTTAAAAATTAAAATATAAATTGTGTATTATATACAGTTTCTGGAACTCTTGATGTAGTTTTCTAAGTTGGAGGTTGTAAGTCTTCCACATTCGCTATAATTGTCTTTTTTTGTTGCGGTGGTAGTTGCTTGAACAGGATCTTATTCTTTATCCCCAAGTGGCTTTGAACTTTTGGTCCTCTTGCTTTGGCATCCCCATTAGGATTACAGTGTGTACTACCATATTGAGCTTTACATTCTTTCTGAAGTACCAAACATCTCCTGCCCTGGCTGTTCTGCTAATGGCAAACAGGGTTTTGCTGGTCCCACTATCTAAACTCACTGTAGTAAGTTGACTCATGTTCACTATTCTTCACACTGGTACAGGAAAGGACACACTGGATAGAACACACAATTTTTTATAAGTCTTTACAAGTTGCATGGCAATACGTCTTTATTTCTACTTACAAGGAGGTCTGAATCCCAGTTATTCCACCCATTTCATCCTTAAGCTTTCAAAAACTAACTTCTCTAAGAGATTACTAAGAAAGTCCACATGGTTTCTCCTCTGCACACACTGTGGTTTGACATCCTTCATAAGGATGTAACTGACCACATTAACCAGGTAAGAAGCCATCCGATATCCATTACTCCATAATGGTCTCAGCCCATCTGTCTATCCCATTCCCAACCTCAGTTCCTCAGGCAGTGGAGAGAAAGGCCATGCTCAAAGAAGCCTGTGTTTTCGAGGCCAAGTTCAAGTATAAGATTAAAGATGGTTGCCAAGACAATCAGAAGCTGTCAACCGGCACTCTACTACTCAAACTCATCAATAATTGGGCTCATACCTAGCAGCTGTGTACTTTGAGTATGACTTTCAGTCAATACTTGACTCAAGGCCTGTTTTATAAAGTAACCCCCAACCTGCCTGATCAAGACCCACTTAAAGTTCTACTCCTGACTTGGCAGAACTAGATTCTTTCAAAGAGGCAATTTTTTTTATACTCATGCTATTTTTAGAATGTACTTTGTATGAGTGTTTTGTTTGTGTGAGCCACATGCATGTCTGGTGCACTCATAATTCAGGACAGGGCATGGGACTGTCGACGGTTATGAACTGCCACATAGATGTTAGGAACTGAACCCAGCAAAAGCAACAAAAGTACTGTGCAGACTCATTTTCCCAGATTGGAGAAGCAGCATTTTTTGCTTGACTGTTTTGCAAAATCTGTCAAGATAAGCACCCTAGTACAGCTTTCCCAAGTGCTTGGTCAGGCTGCAGTAACAAGTATAACTGGGAACCCAGGTTACACTAGCAGTTAAGGCATAGTCCTCAAAAGAGATGGGAGGAGAGATTAAAGGACAAACTTCCAGGATAATCATGACTATGAACAAAGGGCTATACCAGTGACATCATTATAACTAACAGGCAAACAGTGACTCTGTAACACTTGGTCCATTCTTCAGACAGCTCATCTACTCCACCCAAGGGACTCTATACTACCCCTAGAGTCACCAGACAAGACCCTACCTTCTCTATCTTGTATTCTTTCCCAATAGAGCAACATGGCTCACCCCCAAACCCAACTTTCTTTACCTTTTTAGTCAATTAGGGATTTTGTTTGTTGGGTTTGGGGGGGGGGTTGTTTTGTTTTTTTATTTTTTTGAGATAAGGTTTCTCTCTGGAGCCCTGTCTGTCTGTCTGTCTTGGAACTCCTAGAAATGTCACTGCCTCCTGATACCTGGTCCCACTTAGTTTCATTCTGGCAGCAACATGACTTCCTGAGCAGCTTGTTTAAGTTACAGTCCACATCCTAACCAGACCTTGCCATTTTTCTCTGGATTAATTTGTCCTCAACACATATCACCATCCAGAATAGGCTCTAACTCATTTAGTGATGTATAGATCCAAAAACAGCAGGGTTTTTTGTCTGTGCTCTGGTCACTGACACATGGGGAGTGCTCTTATATCCTAGCTGAAATGATGGATTAATGCTGCCTGTCTAGATCAAGCAATGGGACCCAGCTCCCAGTCCTTTTTACCTGCCACTGAGACTACTTTAGGACCATAGCTAATAACCAAAAATAAAGCCGGGCAGTGGTGGCGCATGCCTTTAATCCCAGCACTTGGGAGGCAGAGGCAGGCGGATCTCTGAGTTCGAGGTCAGCCTGGTCTACAGAGTGAGTTCCAGGGCAGCCAGGGCTATACAGAGAAACCCTGTCTCAAAAAACCAAAAACCAAAAACCAATTGTAAAATGAAGCCCCAACCAGAGCACCCCAGAAGACATCTGAGAATACAAATTCTCAGTTTTAAAGTCAACAGAACAGCACCAACACAAGCCGACTAAAGAACGGGGGTCTAAATGGCCCCTTCCTAAGACACAGCTTACTAGGCTACAGACATGCTTTCCAATCACAAACTGTAAGAACTACCTAAGGAGACTTGGCTGTCAAAGTCCTGGGCTAAACCTAGGGGCCAGGACCTCTACAAGACCCCAGAGAACATTCTGTTCTTTTCTAACATCACTTTCCAGAAGGAAGACTGAGAAGTCCCTGAGTTTTGAAATCATCAAGATTCCATACCAGGAACATCCAAGCCAGAAAGGACTGGGCCTTTACAAAGGTTTTCCCCAGTGCCTACCACTACAGTTCTCTAGAAATGTAACCAGGAACTATTCCCCACCCACACTGTCATCAAAGACCCCAGGCTAATTTCTACAATGGTTTTTCATATGCCGAGTCAAATTGGAAGACCACCTGAAGGCCCTCCCACACACTATACATTTGAAGGGCCTCTCTTTTGTGTGACATCTCTTGTGGCTAATGAGATGTGAGTGCTTCTTAAATGTTTTCCCACAGGTGCTGCATCTGTGGCACTTCTTCTTAGTGGGCACACTCTGACATGCAGTGGACCTGGCACTCTCAGCAGAAGGGTTATCACGCTCTTCATGAAGCTTCTTTCCACCTAGTCCTAATTCCTGAATACTTAACCTTACATCCTGACAGTAAGATGCGCCAGGCTTATCTGAACGTAGGCCATATTCAGACTGCAGTGTTCTGCTGTGTTTTCTCTGGTCAACAGAACGGGCATGTATCCCAACAAAATCTTTATCACGCCACTGAGATTGAAAAGGTTGCTCTGTGGTATGGATCCTCTGGTGATTAACAAGTCGATAGTTTCTATCAAAAGATTTTTCACAGAAGTTGCACTTGAAGCGTCTCTCTCCACTGTGTATTCCCTTATGATCTAAAAGGCTTCTTTTACGTGTAAAAGTTTTCCCACATTCTTGACACCAAAAGGGCTTCTGATCAATGAGGATTTTTGACTGTACATTTGACGTCTCTTTACTTTCATGATACTTATATCGCTTGTGCAAAAAGTGTTTTCTCTCATGTCGGTAGAGATTGGAACTCCACCGGAAGGCTTTTTCACACTCCCTGCACTTATAGGGCTTCTCTCTAGTGTGAATTCTCTCATGAATGAGAAGAAATGAGCGATTATGAAAGGCTTTGCCACAGTATTTACACTTATTAGGCTCATCTGTATTACGACTACGCTGAGGAATGGGAAACACTGTACTCTGACTAAAAGGTAGGCAGCCACGTTCAGGTTTTATTTTAATAGCATGCTGCTTTCGCTTCATATGAATAATATAAGATGACCTATAAGTAAATCTTTTTCCACACCCACTACACTGGTACGGTTTCTCCCCTGTATGAATCCTCTGGTGCTCAACGAGTGATTTCTTTTGAGTATAAGTTTTCCCACAGTTCTGACATGGAAAAGTTTTCTCTACAGTAGAGATAACCAGAGACTGACTGTGATTCTGCTTGAAGTCTTCTTGACATTTCTCTGGCTTACAGACCTCATTGTGATGTAATCTCATATGACGAGAAAAGTTTGACTTCCACCGAAAGGATTTCCTACATCTGGTACATTTATAAGGTTTCTCCTGTGTGTGAATCCTTTGGTGTTCAAGAGCGTAGGACTTACAGGAGAAGTTTTTCCCACACTGGTGACAGTCTAAGTGTTTCTCCTCATCCTGGTTTGCCAAATGATGACTGGCATCCAAGCTGCAGGTGAGAGCATTTCTGTACTTACTGGACACATGCCTCGGTTTAGTGTGGGTTTTTTGGTGCAGACGGTAGGCTGACAAACGTTGAAAAGCTTTATCACATAAACTGCATTTATAAGGTTTCACTCCAGTGTGAATTTTCTCATGTCGTATACAGTTTGAACGCCACTTGAAGGCTTTCTCACACACCCTGCATTTAAATATGTTCCCTTGACTATAACATCTCTGATGATATTCATGACGAGAATGGGAGCTCTTCCTTAAGGTCTCCCCACATCTGTCCTTTTCATTCTCTTTCAGTCTAGTATTTTGATACACACCAAACCCCTCAACTGTGTCTCTGAGCCCTTCCCCATATTTATTATTATAATGGTGTGAACTTTTTCTGAAGTTTCTGTCATAGCCATGTTTAAAGGATAGCTTTTTCCTAGAAACATTCACACATTTAACATGTTGTAACTCAAGAATATCATTGTTTCTCAATACTTCAGAGTCTCTTCCTGTCCTCTGACTAATGTTGGTTCCTTCCTTCATCTCTTTCATTTGTATGGAGTCTCCACAGGACTTCAGTAGCCTGCTCCTCTGTTTAAAAGATTCTTTGAGCCCTGTTTCCTCGGAAACACTTGTCTCAGGACATATTGATGTCTTTATACAGGTTTCTGTGTATTCTGAAGGTTCCTGTTTCAAGATGAACTTGTTTGACTTAACTTGAAGCTTACCTCCTGGGGGTAGGGGAGGGAAGAAAAAGAAACAAAAACACACATATACATACACGCACCCACACAAGAAAGTGTATTTTTCTTCCACATTTAGAACTGGAAAAGGCATCAAGGAACTATAAATAAGATTCTTGGTAGCAAGAATTTTGCCTGACTGTCATTACCTTTATACAAAACAGTCAAGGATAAGACAAAGAAAGAGTATCTCAAATAACAGGAAAGGGAGGAGGAAGGGCCAGATACAGCAGGTAGAGGGAAGGACACAGAAATCAAATCTAACAGGGCAATAAACAGACCTAAAAAAGAATATTAATAGCAAGACAATAGAGAAAAATTATGTCACAGTAGCACCACATAAAAGCCCCCAAGAGCCAAAACCTGATGCTTCAAGTAGGGCCTTGCTGAAAAAACTAGATCCGAGCTCATCATAGAAGGAAGAATCAAACAAGGAAGAGCCAGGATGGGTGTATGAACACAGGTAATCCAGAGTTATCGAAGACACAGAAATGAGAAGCATTAGAACTCAGTGGAAAAGAGAACAAGGAAGCCCTGTGATGAGCAAGAACTGATACTGAGATGCTAGGGAAGGGTCAAGGCTGGAAAGAAATGGCCTATTATAAGTCAATCAGGAAGTGGCCCAGGGTCATAGCAGCCCTTAGTAACTCCTAGCAAATAATAGAGTAAGTCCCTCGTGACATATTTAACCATATGAAAGAAAGGAGCACATGTAAGAGGGGCACAATGCGGTATGTTTGACAGAGCTCACCTTCAGGGGCAGCATCAGGATCCCTCTTAAGCTGAACTGTGCAGATATTCATGCCCCATGGCTTCCTTGCTTCTAGCCATGAGATTAGAGCAGGTTTGGGAGAGGAGCCCACTGTAGAAAAGAAATGGGATGTGAGGTAAGACAGGTCACACTGAACTACTTTCTAGGACCTACAGTCCTGGCAGAGAGGAGAGAAGGACAGAAAGACAAATGGAAAGAGCTAGGACAGAATGCCTGGCCGGCCATTTGGGATAGCCCTAAGACAGTGCTTCTCAACCTTCTGGTGCTGAAACCCTTGAAAACAGTCCCTCCTGTTGTGCTGACCACTGACATAAGATTATTTTCACTGCTACTTCATAACTGCAATTTTACTACTGTTATGAATCATAATATAAATATTTTTGGAAATACACATTTGCCAAAGAGGTTGTGACCCATACATTGAGAACTGCTGCCCTAAGCAGAGATGAGAAGCTGAGAAAAGTCACAGGTAAAGGGGCTTCAAGAATTCTCCAGAGTAGAATGGGAAAGGTACCTCATCAGGTAAAGCACTGGCTGCTCCTCCAAAGGCTCTGACTCAATTCCCAGCATCCACATGTGGCTAACAACCATCTGTAACTCAC
>JADRCD010138795.1:0-10422 GCA_019843815.1 Montemys delectorum | reverse complement strand
GGGGGGGGGGTGGTTCAAGACAGGGTTTCTCTATGTATCCCTGGTTGTCCTGGAACTCACTCTGTAGACCAGGCTGGCCTCAAACCCAGAAATCCCCCTGCCTCTGCTTCCCAAGTGCTGGGATTAAAGGCATGCCCAGCCAAAAGAGCAATTCTCAAATTCATCTGGAAAGGCAAAAATCCCAGGATAGCGAAAATAATCCTTAACAATAAAAGAATGGCTGGAGGAATCACCATCCCTAACCTCAAGCTATACTACAAAGCAATCATGATAAAAAAAAAAAAAAAACTGCATGATATTGGTGCAAGGACAAACATGTTGATCAATGGAATAGAACTGAAGACCCAGAAATAAAACCACACAATTACAGACAATTGATCTTTGAAAAGGAAGCCAAATGTATACAATGGAAAAAGGAAAGCATCTTCAATGAATGATGCTGGTCTAACTGGCTGTCTGTATGTAGAAAATGAAAATAGGCCTATATGTGTCACCTTAAACAAAGCCCAAGTCCAAATGGATCAAGGACCTCAACATAAAACCAGATACACTGAATCTAATAGAAAAAAATTAGAAAGAGCCTTGAACTCATTGGCATGGGGAAATTTTCAAAACAGAACACTAATAGCTCAGGCTCTAAGATCAAGAATTGATAAAGAAGACCTCATGAAACTGGAAAGCTTCTGTAAAACAAAGGACATAGTTAATAAGACAAATCCGAATCCTACAGATTGGGGAAAAAATCTTCACTAACCCCATATCCAATGGAGGGCTAATATCCAAAATATATAAAGAACTCAAGAAGTTAATCACCAACAAAACGAAACAACCCAATCAAAAAATGAGGTTTAGAACTAAACCGAGATTTCACAAATGAGGAATCCTCCAATGGCTGAGAAGCACTTAAAGAAATGTTCAATGTCCTTATTGATCAGAGAAATGCAAATCAAAATGATCATGAGATTCTACCTTACACCAATCAGAATGCCAAAAAATCAAAACCACAGGTGACTGCACATGTTGGAGAGAATGTGGAGAAAGAGGAACACTCCTCCATCACTAGTAGGATTGCAAACTGGTACAACCACTCTGGAAATCAATCTGGAGGTTCCTCAGAAAATTGGAAATAGATCTACCTGAAGACCCAGCTATACCACTCTTGAGAATATACCCAAAAGATGCCCCACCATGCCACAGTAGAACATGTTCCACCATGTTCATAGTGGTCTTATTGGTGATAGCTAGAAGCTAGAAACGACCCATGACAGAATGGATACAGAAAATGTAGTTCATTTACACAATGGAATACTACTCAGCTATTAAGAATGAGCTTTGCATACAAATGGATGTAACTAGAAAACATCATCATGAGTGAGGTAACTCAGACCAAAAGGATATACATGGAATGTACTCACAAATAAGTGGATATTAGCCCAAAAAAGTACAGAATATCCAAGATAAAGTCCACAGAACTCAAAAAGGTCAAGTTGAAGTGCCTAAGTGAGGATGCCTCAGTCCCACTTGGGAGGGAGAAGAAAACAGTCACAAGTCGAGAAGGAGAGAGGGACCTGGGAGAGAAAGTGGATGGGGGAGTAGTGGGGGGAGAGGGGAACCTGATCTGGTATTGGGTGAGGAAAAAGGACTGAAGCCATGAGGGCCAGCAGAAATAATGGAAACA
The DNA here is from genome assembly GCA_019843815.1 of Montemys delectorum. Classification (NCBI taxonomy): domain Eukaryota; kingdom Metazoa; phylum Chordata; class Mammalia; order Rodentia; family Muridae; genus Montemys; species Montemys delectorum. The sequence goes on along the minus strand of JADRCD010138795.1, from coordinate 8,744 downwards.
GGAAATTTAGGGAGATGGGAGATTGGGAGAATCCCAGAATTCACCAGAATTCACCAGAGACCTGGAAAGTGAGAGACTATCAAGACTCAAAAGAAGGGACCTTAGATGAAATGCCTGAGAGTAGGGAGAGGGAACTTATAGAGCCCACCTCCAGCAGTAAGACAGGGCAGCAAATGAGGGAGAAGGGGGCCATCCCACAGTCACACCTCTGACCCATAATTGTTCCTGTCTGAAAGAATTACAGGGATGGAAATGGAGAGGAGCCTGAGGAAAAGAAGGTCCAGTGACAGGCCCAAAGTGGGATCCAGCTCAAGGAGAGGTCCCAAAACCTGACATTATTACTGAGGCTATGGAGCATTCACAAAAAGAGACCTAGCATGAGTGCCCTCAGAAAGACTCAACAAGCAGCTGAAAGAGTCAGATACAGATATTTGCACCCAACCAATGGACAGAAGCAGCTGACCCCTGTGGTTGAATTAGGGAAGGCTGAAAGAAGCTGAAAAGAAGGGCAATCCTGTAGATGGATCAGCAGTCTCAATTAATCTGAACCTCTGAGATCTCTTAAACACTGGACCACCAAACAGGCAGCGTACACCTGCTGATATGAATCCCCCAACACATATACAGCAGAAGACTGCTGGGTCTGGGTTCAGTCAGAGAAGATGTACTTAACCCTCAAAACACTGGAGACCCTAGGGAGTTTAAAGGTCAGGTGAGGTGGGGGCTGGGGACCTCCACATGGATACAGTTCCATCCATTTGCTGGCAAAACTCATGATGTTTATAATAGCAAATTAGTATTCCATTGTGAAGCTATACCACATTTTCTTTATCCATTCTTCAGATGAGTGACATTTAGATCATTTCCATTTCCTAGCTATTACAAATAAAACTGCTATGAACATAGTTGAAAAAGTGTCCCTGTGGTATAATAGAGCATAGTTTGGATATATACTCAGGAAGGTATAGCTGGGTCTTGTAGAACTATCCCAGTTTTCTGAGAAATTGACAAACTGATTTCCAAAGTGGTTTTAGAAGGTTGCACTCACACCAGCAATAGAGGAGTGTTTCCCTTGCTCTACATACTCACCAGCATGTTCCATCAGTTGATATTTTTATCTTAGCCATTCTGACCAGCATAAGAGGGAATGTCAGAGTCATTTTGATTTGCATTTCCCTGATGACTAAGAACTTTTAACACGTCCTTAAGAGCCTCTCAGCCATTCTCTGTTGAGAATTCTCTATTTAGCTCTGTACACATTTTTGATTGGGTTAGTTGTTCTGTGGATATCTAACTTCTTGAGTTCCTCATATAATTTGGGTATTAATCCTCTGTTGGCTGTAGGATTGGTGAGGAACCCTTCCCAATATGTAGGCTGCCATTTTGTCCTACCAATGGTGTCTTTTGCCTTACAGAAAAAAAAATCATTTTCATGAGGCCCCATTTATCAATTATTGAGCTTAGAGCCTGAGTCATTGTGGTTTTGCCACCTTGAACTCAAACTAACAATGGAACAGTACGCCCCTTGCTCCACATCCTCACCAGCATGTTGCCTGCTATCCTTTATCCCCATTTTCCAGCTACTGTTCCACAATCCTACACCATGCCTGCTTCACAAAGAACAAACAAGTTAGATTCCTTCCCATCACCACTTTCCCCTGCTTGCTGAATCCTCAGAGCATACCCAGGTGAGCTGTATGCTGTCCCTGAGCTCCAGTGTTTGGCCAATGCTCTGATGACCTTCACTAGGCCAAACTGATTAAAAAAAAAGTATCCAGATTTTATTGCTTCCCAATACATCCCCTGCTCACTGAACCCCTAGGGGCATGCCCTGCCACCCTGACCTACCTTCATGCTGTCCCTTGACCTCCAATGTCTATCCACATTGACCAGACCTGATAATCAGACCTGGCACTGAAAATCTACTCATCTACCAAGGACTAATAATGTCACCAATCTTAGAAAAAAAACTTACAGCCACAACTGTATTTGTGCAGGATAATTATTAACTATTGTCTAGATTTTTGCATTTATACCCTATGATGAGTATAGTACTCACCCCTCATCAAATAAACTTCTCTTTGCAAGAGATGGAGACTAATGTAAAACACTACAACCAATCAAAATGCAATTATGGAACCCAATCCCAATAAGTATATCTGTAATGTAACTCCTGTACCTAAGTCTTTGGTATTATTGCAGAAGTGTGAGAAGAGGTAACAGAAAGATTTGAAGAGCAAGAGGATCTAGAAGTTTGATGTATGCCTCCAAGTATAGTCAAAAGTTACACACAAATTCTCACTAACAATAATCCCCAAACATTTGCTGAACAAGGACAGTAACAATAGACAGGCCAAACTGGATGCGGATAAAATCACAAGACCTCAACCCTACAAAAGAAACAACGGGCAACTAAGGAATGTTGAAAGTAGAAGAAACAGTCTTCCTGTAGGAAAAGCACACCAACTGGTTATACAATACAAAAGTGTTACCTATAAAAACAAGTCACACATCAACTAAACATATTATACTTGAAATATATAAATGTATGTGTCTATATATGGATGCATATACATTCAGAGATCCCCTAAGAAATAAAAACTTTAAAAATAGAAAAGTTTGAGTTTTCCAGAAAAGCAGATTGGGCCCCTCAAAGGAGCTGACAGTGGGCTGTTAATCTTGATGGCTCTATAAGCTTGGAGCTGAGTCAGCTCCTGGAATTTCTTCAAGGTCTCGCCAAACATAGTAAAATGAACATAGTAGCCAGTCAAAAACCTACATATGTAATTTCCTCCAGCACCCACCAATGAAGTTTTAGATTACCTAGCCCTAGCTAAAATTCCCCTAGTTTTCTATAAAAAGCTTGGGTGCCTTTGTCTGTCATCATCATTTTGAGAAATGGTTGATCCCTGCATGACGATAATTTCTGTAGAATAAGTGTTCTTTGCCTTTGTATACTATTTGAATCTGGAGTCTTCCTTCAGAAATTCTTGGATCCTAACAACATGTACCTGTATATATGTAACAACAATTAGTGTTGAAAGTTACAGTTAATGTAAAAAAAAAATACAAGAAGAGGGATATGGAAATGTTTGGAGGGAGGAAACAAAAGAGAAATTATGATATTATACAATAATCCTAAAAAGAAAAGAAAACATAAAATAATTATAAAGATCTAATAATATTATTACATGCCTATTTGAAAATAAAGCCATTTTAACTTGAAATTAAATGGTAGACAAAGATACATATTCTACACAAAGATGATATTTGTTTTCCAAGTTTATTGAATAATTATTTCTAATATTCAGGCAGGGGAATATTGGAAGGAACTATATTCCCAGAGAAGAAACAATAGAGGAATTGGTCATGAAATTGTTCCAATCACATACAGATATGATTACTCAATGGTTAAGAGCAAGGTATCTTCCTCATTTGCTAGAGTAAGGGTGATTCAGTTTGCATTATGCTATGTTATATAACATGAATGAAAGAAGAAAAATCACATAATCACATTTACAAGGGGAATATATTTTAAAGTGTCAATATAGAGAGAGCAACAATATGATAATGGTTGGCAAGTCTTTGGCAAGTAAGAGGCAGAGAAAAAGAAGCATAGATCAACAGCATTGACTGACATGAATGTAAGATGAAGTAAAATCATTGTACTTTGCTTTCTATGGCTGTGATGAGACACCATGAACAAGGCAATTTATGAATGAAAACATTTAATCTGTGATAGTTCCAGACGGTTAGAGTCCATAACCATCATGGGAGAGAGCATGGCAGCAGGCAAACATGGCACTGGAACAGTAGCTGACATCTTAGATCTGAACCACAATCTGAAGTAGAGAGGCACAGAGAGACCGACAGAGACAGAGAAACAGAAAATAATACAGATTTTTAAAACCTCAAAAGCCATCCCACTGACATACTTCCTCAAACAAGGCTTCACCTCATGATCTTTCTCAAAATATTCCACCAACTGTGGAACTATCATTCTAATACATGAGTCTATTTGGACCATTCTCATATAGACCAGTACAATTCACTCACTGAGTGCCATAGGTTTGTAGTCATATCATAATGGAAAATGCATGTAGCCCAACTTCAAAAGTCCCCATAGTCTATCATAGTCCTAACACAGTTTAAAAGTCCAATCCCTTGAGACTCAAAGCAATCTCTTAAATGTAACCCCATGTCAAGTCAGAAAGACAAGTACATGTTTCCAATATTTAAAGGCACAGATTGCACATTATCATTCCTAAAGAGTGGAATGGGAAAATAGTGAGGAAATACTGGGCCAAAGTAAAATCAAAACTCAACAGGGCAAACTCCAAATCCTGTAAGTCCATGTCTTGGTGTCAAAAGACACAGATTACTCTGCATTTTCAGCTCTAGTACTATAACACACTTCTCTCTCTTGAGCTGGTTTCACTCTCTCTATGCATCTCTGACATGTATCCCATTGTATAGTGTCTCAAACACTAGGGCCTCCAGTGAGCTAAAAGTTTCATTTTCACAGTTTCCTGCATTGGCCTCTCCAGCTCTCCATGCAGGGACTCCTTAAGCCATAGACCTGGCTTCCATGACCTTCCTTGACTTTGGAGGAAGAGTCCACAATATGATTACTCCTGTATCCTTCATGACTTGAAGGTCAGGATCACATGGATGATGCTCCCAAGTTCTGCTACCTGCTTAGAATGAGACCTGACTTTTCCCTTGAATTACATTTCCATAAGCTTCGATTTGTTCCTTTCATTTGTTGTTTTAGGTGAGTCTTGAGGCACTTCTTTTTTGCAAGATGAAAGCTGAGCTGGGGAAGGTCTTGGCAGCACTGCCTTTATTCCATTTCTCATCAGGCCTTTCTTTGAACTATTCATCTCTTTGAGCACAACACTCAGCTCCAACATTAAATTTCCTGGTCTTCTCTGTTCCTCAAATTGTACATTTTGGAATTCTTTTTAGCCTGCTTTTTCTTTTTTCATGGTTGACCTAATCCCCTACACACACACACACACACACACACACACACACACACACACACACACACGCACAAAGTAAAATTACTCCAAAACTGTTCAATTTAGCTTCAGGCAGATTTTTAAGAAAAGGGTAAACAGTGGTCACTATCTTTGCAAAATATCATAATGCTCTCTAGCCAGATAGCAACACTGTTCCCTTCTGACACCTCTTGAGTTGGTCTTTATTGTCCACACTGTTTCCAGCTTTGCTGTCTTCCAAGATTGTACTTGAGGCCCACTTATAGCAATGAACTGCTTTATCATTTCAGTGTCCCCAAATCTTTCACAATTTTTAAAAAGAGAACATAATCAAGTCTATCAACACCAAGATCTCAGTCCCTGGTAGCAACTTATATCTTGATTACCTTTCTACTTACCCTGACCAAGAAAACGTCTACAAAAATTAATTGAGGGCTCATGGTTCCATAGGGTTAGTATCCATGACTATCATACCAGAGATCATAGCAGTAGGCCAGCAAGCAAGCAGGCATAGCACTCTAGCCATAGCTGATTGCATCCACAAGCATATGACAGACACACACAAACACACACACAGAGTAGATGATAGAAGTAATGTATGTATTTGAAACCTCAAAGGGCACCTCCAGTTTCTGAAGATCAGCGTCAGTTCTTTCGGGATTCTTGAGAATGGAAAAATTGGATTGGTGCAAAATCAGTCTCAGGCAAAAATGCAGCTCCAAGATTCATTGCTGTTCTGAACTTGGAGACAGCTTGCAGTTTCTCCCTCTCCCTATCCCTGACTCTCTCCCTCTCCCTGACTCTCTTCCTCTCCCTACCCTCCGCCTCCCCCTCCCCCTTCCCCTCCCTTCCTCTCCCCCTCCCCCCTCAGGTTTTTTCCCTCTGAGTTCACTTCAGTATTTTATTGGTTGCACATGTTCTTCTTATACAATAATACTTAATCAAAAGCTTTTTCATTATTTTCCTTAAGCTCATTATTTTTCCTAAAAAATACATGTTATTGTGTCACCAGAAAGCACAAAACACACAAAGTCACAATTCAGTGTCTGCTAAAGCATGTTATACATTAATTTTTAACTTTCAGGAAAAACTCCAAATCACAAGTTATCTGGGCATAAACTTATGGTTACAGCACTCGCATGAGAACAGAAAGGTGATAAACAAGTCAAAGTAATATTAATATTTCTAATTTGTCTTAAATTTGCAAAATCTCTTTATAGAGCTCATCCAAATATCTATTTGTACAATGCTTTTCAAACTATTTTCCATATGTAATATTAATTCCTCTGGTAGCTTCCCCCAGGGATCCTTCATAAACCCAAATTATATCTCTTAGAATTTGCACCCTAATTTACTGAGGCAGACCACACCAGGGAGGCAAATCAGTATGTTCTGATCTTTTCAGGAAGGTCAGTTCACTAATCCAACAGCCTTCTCACAGGGTCCAAACTCTTCTATCCTTCCTTTACACACACACACACACACACACACACACACACACACACACACACATAATATATATAATATATACCATATAATACTACATATTTCAATTTTTTCACTAAAATATTTATAGATCAAACTTTCTATTACTAGAGATTTCTCTTCATGGGGGCTCTCACCGTTGCTCACTAATTCAGTAGAGCAGCTATGTCTTCCTCTATCTTGTCCCTTGTATTTTCCATGGACCTGGCCTTAGTGACCAGGTCCAGGGCTCCATCTCCTTGAGGTTTTAAATTTTCTTACTACTTAAACTTCATGTTTCTCAAAAACATTTCCTACTTCAAACATTTTCTGGTAAAACTGTTTTTATTGGATATTTTCTTTATTTAAATTTCAAATGTTATCCTCTTTCACGGTTTCCTTTCCTCCCGGAAAAACCCTATCACATCCCCCCTCCATCTGCTTCTAAGAAGGTGTTCCTACACCAACCCACCCATTCCCACCTCCCCACCCTCGATTACCCTATCAAACCTTCATAGGACCAAGGACCTCTCCTTCCACTGGTGCATGACAAGGCCGTCCTCTGCTACATACGCAGCTGGAGCCATGGGTACTCCTTTGTGTGATGACTTAGTCCATGAGAGTTCTAGGGGGTCTGGCTGGCTGACACTGTTGTTCTTCCCATGGGGTTGCAAACCCCTTCAACTCCTTCAGTCCCTTCAATAAGTTTTATGGGCCCCCTCTATTATGGACCTCCCCCCATGATCAGTCCAATGATTGGCTGCTAACATCTGCCTCTGTATTTGTAAGCCTCTGGCAGGACCTCTCAGGAGAGAGCCATATCAGGCTCTTTTCAGCATGCATTTCTTGGCATCCACAACAGTATCTGGGTTTGGTAACTAAATATGGGATAAATCTCCAGGTGGGACAGTCTTTTGGTGGCCTTTCCTTTAGTTTCTGCTCTACACTTTATCTCCATATTTGCTTCTGTGAGTATTTTGTTCTCCTTCTAAGAAGGACCAAAGCACCCACACTTTGCTCTTCCTTCTTATTGAGCTTCATGTGGTCTGTGAATTGCATACTGGAAATTTGGAACTTTTGAGCTAATATCCACTTATCAGTAAGTGCATACCATGTGTTTTCTTTTATGATTTGGTTACTTCACTTAGGATGATATTTTCTAATTCCAAAGAATTTCATGAATTCATTGTTTTTAATAGCTGAGTAGTACTCTGCTGTGTAAATGTAACAAATTTTCTGTAGCCATTCCAGGGTTGAAGGACATCTAGGTTCTTTCCAGCTGCTGCCTATTATAAATAAGGCTGCTTTGAACATAGTGGAGCATGTGTCCTTATTACATGTTGGATAATCTTCTGGGTATATGCCCAGGAGTGGTTAGATGGGTCTTCAGGTAATACTATTTCAAATTTTGTGAGGAACCACCAAACTGATTTCCAGAGTGGTTGTACCAGCTAACAATCCCACCAGCAATGGAGGAGTGTTCCTCTTTCTCCACGTCCTCGCCAGCATCTGCTGTCACCTGAGGTTTTTTTTTTTTATTTTAGCCACTTTGACTTGAGTGAGACATAATCTCAGGGTTGTTTTGATTTGTATTTCCCTGATGACTAATGATGTTGAACATTTCTTTAGGTGCTTCTCAGCCATTCAGTTGAGAATTATTTGTTTAGATCTGTATTCATTTTTGGTAGAGTTATTTGGTTCTTTGGAGTCTAACTTCTTGAGTTCTTTGTATATACTGGATGTATTAGCCTTCTATTAGATGTAGGATTGGTGAAGATCTTTTCCCAATCTGTTAGTTGCAGTTTGGTCCTATTGACAATGTCCGTTGCCTTACAGAAGCTTTGCAATTTGATGAGGTCCCATTTGTCTATTCTTGATCTCAAAGCACAAGCCATTGGTGTTCTCTTTAGGAATTTTTCCCATGCCCATATTTTCAAGGCTCTTCTCCACTTTCTCCTCTATAAATTTCAATGTATCTGGTTTTATGTGGAGGCCCTTGATCCAAATGGACTTGAGCTTTATACAAGGAGATAAGAATGGGTCAACTTCCCCAAAAATTCCACCAGAGAGCTCCTAAACCTGATAAACAACTTCAGCAAAGTAGCTGGATATAAAATTAACTCAAGCAAATCAGAAGCCTTCCTCTACACAAAGGATAAACAGGCAGAGAAAGAAATTAGGGAAACAACACCCTTCACAATAGCTACAAATAATATAAAATACCTCAGTGTAACTCTAACTAAGCAAGTAAAAGATCTGTTTGACAAGAACTTCAAG
>JADRCD010138790.1:5393-18146 GCA_019843815.1 Montemys delectorum | reverse complement strand
CCCTTCCCCCCCCCCCCCCCCCCACCCCCCCCCCCCCCCCCCCCCCCCCCCCCCCCCCCCCCCCCCCCCCCCGCCCCCAGCTGTGGAAGTCAGGTAGGAGCCAGGAGGCCCTGTAGCTCATTCCCTAGGTGTAAAGTACTCAGGGTTGTGGTAATCCCAAGGCTTCCTCTCCAGTGGGCTTCTCTGCACTTCCCTAAGACGTGAATCATCTTTTGAGATCTGACCATTAGCATCCCCAAGGAAAGGTTCCGACACCGTGTCCACCTTAACAGATCCATTGAGACAAGAACCCCTCTGGGTTACTCAGGCTGAAGACCTCAGGCCATCTGGGGCCTGTCGAAAGCCCAAGGCAGGAAGAGAACTGGCAACCCTCCAGCAGCCACCACCGGTGGATGGAAATAAAGCCCAGCATCGGGTGCCATTGACAGCGCTGTATCTTCAGTGGTTGAAACCGTGCTTTGTCATCTCAACAGGGTAACTAAGAAAAGGTGACAAAACAGATGGGGGGAAAAAAACCCTGTGATCATGATGACCACATCATATAAAAAAAAAAATAGGACACAATCAAATGGGTTCTTTCAAAGTATGTTATAGCTCAGTTGGCAGAGTGCTTGTGAGGCACACAGTATGTCCTGGGTTCGGTTCCCAGCACTCAAGGGGGTGGGGTTAGGGCAGGAAGATCAAGGTTCAAAGTTATCCTGGGTTCTGTATGGGATTTGAGATGAGCTCGGGACACATGAGGCTCTGTCTCCAGGTGGGGGGATAAGAGGGACCATAGCGGTGACCCCGTCACTCAAGGATTTTTAGATTACTATTTATGTTGCCCCAATGCTTGTTAGCAAGAATATTTCCCCGTGGGATTACAGCCACACCTTGTATTTTTAATAGACTTAGTTACTTAGGTTGAAGTGTTAAGGGGATTAAAATTAAGGTGAGACAAGACAAAAGCCCACATCGCATGTATGAACAGCTTAACTCATCAAGAGCGAGCCCCACCAGCATGTGTTGGTGTGTCAGCCATCAATCATATACGGGTTTTACTTTCTTCAGCTGCAAACAGCTCAATCTCAAACGAGTTCCTGGAAGCTGACCTTAGCCACACTTAACCACCTGGCAGGATTCAGTGACGAATCCCTTTATAAGAGGTTTTGCGGGATGTAGGATGGCCCACGTCAGTCTTGAACTCACAATCATCCTGTCTCCACCTCCCGAGTTCAGGGCTTACAGGTATGTGCCACCCCACACTTGGCTAACACCAGCATTTCTCGGGATCAACACCTGCTTCCCCGTGACCACCTGCTACATCAATCAACAGTTCCCTAAGAACAGACCTTAGACCCGGTGTCAGCAAGTTAAACAATGTCTCCCCTCAGCTCCTGTTATTAACAATAACAGTAAATCTCATGGACATTAAAAGACCGTAGGTTTTGTCCTGTAACATGTTTGCAAAATAATCAAAGAATTTCCTTTGAAGTTTTCACTTCTGTCAGATGAATCAATGTCACCAAGGGGTTGTGGAAGAAGCATTTGTTGTTGTTGTTGTTTTGTTTTGTTTTGTTTTTTACCTAAAACCTGGTATTGACTTTCAAATGCTATAAAAGACTCATTAGAAGGCAACTTTAGAAGCCGAGAACCAGACTCATCCCCAACTAGGGCGACCAAAAGCAAGGTAAGAAAGCTCAGTGACAGAAGTCCTACTAAGGTTGATTTTTAGGCAGAGCCATGAAAGGGCACAGGAGACACTCCCCCAAGTGCTAATTTGAGAAGAGGAGAAGGTTCCAGATCCCTCCTGGTCCATCCCCCGGACCAGAATGTGCGGGATGGATATACTATGATGGCAAAGGATAAATACGAGGCCGAGCCTTCTGAGCACCTGGCAGGATCAAAGTGCATTTAAAAGTACCATCTAGAAACAGTGCTCTGTCCCTCCCCACCCTGGGAGCCTCGGGCAGCAGCTGCCGGTTGCACCACTAAGCGCTCTCTCTTTCCTGAAACTTAGTGGCTAGGAAAGAGCTTGGTCATTTTCAGGATGAGCGCCCACATCCTCTGTAGACTCTGGTTAGAGGGTGACAAACTGAAGCCTGTGGGCTAGGGGTCACAGCAAAGGTTACGAGCTAGCCTGAGGACAAGCAGAGCTGTGAGGCCACAGGTGACCCACAGGTGACAGTGGGGGCAGACTCCCTCTCGCAGCTTGCCTCCCGGAAGACTAGCATCAGCCAGGTTCTGGTGTGCTGCTAGGCAGAAATGCATATAGGTGTGCACTTTCTCACTCTGTCAGACACTCAAAGCAGTGAAAATGAATAAGCTCTCTCTTGGCACGCACAAAATAGGAAAGAGAGAAACAAAAACATCCTGATAAAACCATGACCTACGATAACGCTTACCTGCTCTGGGGAAGGGCTATCTGAAAGTTGAGATTTGACATGTTCAGAGTCATTCTTTTGCTTTTATCATCAAAAATCGAGATCTGATCCGGAACCTGCTACTCAATAGCTGATGACCTTGGACACATCCCCTAAGCTCTCTGCTAATGAAGCCACTGGACCTCGGGGCTTCAGATGTTTCCAACTCCACATTCTATCATGGAAGACACTCTGTCAACCCGATGATTAAAAGAATCTTATGTTACGTTGTTTGACTTTGTTGGCAAAGAAGAAACAGATGTTCTTAAAAACTGCTCTTTGTACCCTTATGACTATTTGACTGGTAAGAAACATAGACCGGCCTCACACACACACACACACACACACACACACACACACACACACACACGACCCCCGCCCCCGCTCCCCCCCCCACCTCTCCCTCCTGTGCTGTCACTTCAGTACCAGCCAGAGGTCAAAGAAGATGGGCCCATGTTTATAATTACTTAAATATTTTATGCTTTTAAGTTATATAAGTTTATTTATTCCCATTCTAATGTTTACAGATTAAAAGATTTCATTTTAGTAGAGTCAATTCATAGGCACTTCGTAGCACTGATTCCTCCTGAAGAAACGAGAAGGATGGACAGCGGTGGTTAAGATCTGAATGGCCTCAGAGATAGGCCCTTCCCCCAAAACCAAGCTTACAGGTATTACAGCCCACCACTCCAGGAGTCCTGTCCTGATGAGAGGTAAGAAAGACAGAACATTTTCTGTTATGTCCAGAATGTAGGCTAAGGCTCGAGGCTCCAGGCTGCAAATGTTCCCAGGCAGGCAAGGCCTCAGGAGCTACTGGCTGCTGCCCCTTAGATGCATCTGTAGGCACGATGGCTCCTGCCCCTGGGGTTCCCCACCAATAAACACAGCATGCTTGTTCTCAGAAGAGTGAAGGAATCTCTAAGCAATGCTTTTTACAAAAAATGGCAAAGTTCAGAAAAAAAGATGTTTGCTCCAAGGCACCAAAGGTATAATGCTTTTCAGAAAAATTCACAGAGAACAGACTAAACTAGAGAATTCGATCTCAGTGGAAGAACCCCATGACCACAACTAGTCAAAAGATTACTTCAGAGAGACTGCAAGGGAGGGCCCACTGAGCCACCCATGGCAGGCCTGGAAACCACCGCCAAGAGCGAGCTCATCCTTGTCCCGTGGCTGGCTGGAGGTGCTGCTAGGGGAAGTGTCACTTGTATTTGTAAAATCCTTCTCCAGTCTTCTTGCCCAGCTTCTTCTGGGCCACCAGACTATTCATGGAAGGACTGGGCTGAAATAAGGGGTTCTCTGGCTCCATCTCATGCCACCCTGTTGGGAGGAAGGACAAAGGTTCACTTAGGTTTTGACGTTCTCAGGGCACACCTGGGGCCCGGAACCCATGCAGGCCATCACGGCAGAGACACAAGGCAAGGTTCACGGGCACAGCCACTGATCCTTCAGTGGGCATGACACTATTTGCCTGTGTTGCTAGAAGCCTACTTCCGTTGCAACGCTCCTTGCTACCCGGGACTTCCTGCACGATGCAAAGGCCCAAGAGCACAAATAGAAACTAGAGAGATAGTTTTCCAGGTCCATGCTAAATCTTGGGCTGTTCCCATAAGTCTTTTGCAGTCTCACATAACTTCAAATTTCTTAAGTCAACTAAAACCCTTTTACTCCCCAATATTTAAAGGTTTTGGGTGAAATGCTAGAGCAGTATAATACATTTGACTTCAGAATTCCAGCTTAATAATTATTTTTGTGCTATCTCCAAAACCACTATGCTTAAAAAGACCATATCTGAATAGCTTGATTTCAATGGAGGCAGCCCATGCTGGCTCACGATGCCATGACACAGTGTACTACCGTCAATATCCTGACTTTGGTTCTGCACTGTGGTTATTCAAGGTACACCTATTGGAGGGGAAACTGAAGGGCGCATAGGACCCAAGTTATAGTAGCAACACCTATAAATCTATAGCTGGATCCAAATGAAAGGTTAAAAACAGATGCCCTGCTAAGCAACAACAGGCCATCGCTCCTTCTGGGCCATCCATGAGTGTGAATCTCTAGCCTGTGGCTACAGCTGGAACTGCTCTGCTGAATTCTTGATCCTTCTAGAGTTGAGGCCTGGAAAGGTACTCACAGGGCTCTACCCACACAAATGGACTTGAAATTTTCTCAGGGGTGGGTCAAATCTAGTGACTAGATTACTTTTGAGAGGGTAGACAGTTACAAACCAGGGTCATCCCATACCCACACCTAAGACCCTTCTGTATTCGGCTGTCTTGCTTCTTAGCCTCTCTGCCATGCTGTGACAAAGCCAGGCGCATCATCCTGTCACTTGGAACATCGCTAGCTGTCAGAACCAAGAGACACACAACTCTTTTTTTTTTTTTTTTTCCCTTTGTAAAGTATCCTACACCTCAGGCATTTGGTCACGGTAACACAAAATGGACTGGGTAAGGCAGGATTTTGAAAAGTCTTAAGATTCATGTAATTGTTTTCCTAGTTGAAATTACAACTTATAGTTCTCAGAGACCAATTCAACCCAGTGGAAAAAACAAAGAGAAGGGTTTAAAACCTACCATCTAAGATGAACTTTGTCGTATCCAGCCCAACATAGTCAAGAAGCTCAAAGGGACCCATGGGATAGCCAGCTCCTAGCTTCATCGCTGTGTCGATGTCTTCCTTAGATGCATCACCTGCAGAGAGAGACAAGGGCTCCACGTCTCCACCACCCTTCTCAGGCCGTCCCTCCCTCCATCCCTAGGCCACCTTTAGAACCACCAGGACTTTATAGACACGCACATTCAGAAAATGTCTAAAAGTCCGTGTTCCTGGTGTGGAAGATTTCTGCCTCAGATTACACTGGTCATAAGCTTTTCAAACCAACGGCAACAAATGAGGAACCTTCTAGACTCTGCTGCCCAGTTCGTGGAATGAGCCGCCTGGCCCTGGGAGCACTGCCTCCCTCACAGCTTCAGATTTGCCAAGTCTAGAGTCCTTCACAGAAATGTCATTTAATATTAGAGAGTGTTCTTTTATAAACGGGCTTCATAACTATGCACCCACACACACATGTACACACATATATACTCATATGCACACATCAAACATATCCACACATATACACTTACACATGCACACATGTATACACATACACACATATACACATACAAACAGGCACTTATACACATATGCACGCATTTACACACACATGTATTCACATACACAAACAAACTCATACATGCTTAGGTTTCTGTTTATGTGTTGCATTTGTTTTGCTTTGTTTTTTTTGTTTTGTTTTTTTAAAGATTTATTTATTATTACAGCTAAGTACACTGTAGCTGTCTTCAGACACACCAGAATAGGGCATCAGATGCCATTACAGTGGTTGTGAGCCACCATGTGGTTGCTGGGATTTGAACTCAGGAACTTTGGAAGAGCAGTCAGTGCTCTTACCCACTAAGCCATCTCTCCAGCCCCTTGTTTTGTTTTTTAATTGCCTGTTTTACAAAGGAACATTCTACTGGTCCTATATTCACAGTGAAGGCACCTGCTTAAGGACAGCCCAGATGGATAGAGCCACCGTGCTCCACTTGCTGTGACTGGGAACAGTTTTCACAAGTGTTTTAAGTGTTCATCTATAATGCCCAGCTCCTTCCTGTCATCCTAAGAGACACTATAAACAAACAAACAAACAAACAAACAAACAAACAAATAATCTTTAAGAAATTAGAATTAGAGGCCTCTAAGAAATCACACTTTGACTTTCAGGCAGTGCAAACGTAAGCAATAGTCACACATGAATCTCACCAGGTGGTCTCTGCATACCCCATTCTCCCTCCCGAGCCCCTGGCAGGGTGAGGCATCAAGCCTAGGGTCACAAGCCTACTATATCTTTTTTTGTTTGTTTGTTTGTTTGTTTTTGTTTTTCGAGACAGGGTTTCTTTATGTAGTCCTGGCTGCCCTGGAACTCACTCTGTAGACCAGGCTGTCCTCGAACTCAGAAATCCACCTGCCTCTGCCTCTACCTCTGCCTCTGCAAGTGTTGGGATTAAATGCGTGTGCCACCACTGAGCTTATCTATTATATACCGGGCACTAGACACTTGGAATGAGACAAGGGCAAAGCGTTCAAGCTACTGGTGAGGTAACGGGAGTGGGAGTATAGAAGAGGATGAGGATGAGGATGAGGAACAGCAGCAGCAGCAGCAGCAGCAGCAAACACTGAAGCATCCAAACCGGCTCACGACATGCAGGCAAAGATGAACAGCTGCACTCAGACTTCACCAGCTCACCCCTCGGCCTCTGAGGCCCAGGTTCTGAAGAGTGAAGAGAATCTCAAAGGAGCTGGAAGGGCACTGCAGACACGCACTACGGCACATGCGCAGAGGACATGAGAAGGTACCCGTAGTATAGACTCCACGGCTTACACAAGCATTGTCCAGATACCAGATGTAACACCCTTACAGGCTCCTGCCCCAGGACTGTTTCCTACGGGCCTGGGCCTGGAACAGTAAACCTTCCTATACCTTCAAGCCTCAAGCGCTTCCTTGCTCCAGGCTTCTGTTCAGATGGCTCCAATCAGAATCCCTCCCCCACGCCCCCACTCCTACTCTGCAGGGCATGAAACAGTAGCGGCCAGGGCTGGGAGAGAGCCAGGACACCCATCCGCCTTGTGTGTCTCCCACAGCTGTCTGAGCCTTATCGACAGCTCATTTTAATAGGCAGTGTCCCCTCGAGAGACGGCACGTGCCCTGGGGACAGAAATCTAACAGCCTCTAACCTAACCTAGAGCCATTTAATCAAACCCATAGTCAGAGCCAAAGGCAAGACTATAATTCCCAATTCAGACCCTCCAAAGTTATTGAATGGTAAAAAGTATTTTTTTTAAGTCAGTACTCTTATACAAAGTCAGCACAATCCTAATGTAAAACAACAACAACAGCAACAACAACAATGACAACAAAAAACCTTAAGCCAATCAGAGTAAATAGGCAAAGAGAAAAAGACAGAAAAGCAACACATACAAGATGTTGGCCAAGAGGGAGTTACACATAACATGCTTTAAAGGTAAATTCCTATAGTGCCCCCAGTACTTGTCTGAGAACCTGGTGGCAAAAAAAAAAAGCGCCACACAAAGCTCTGCTTCACTCCCTCTAGCTCCCCTAAGTATGTGGCCTTTAACTTTACAAAGGAAAAAAAAAAAAAAAAACAAACCTGGATGACTACAGGCCTGGGGGCTGGAGCCTGAGACCAGGGACCTGCCACCACCACCCTGGGGTCCTTTTCTGGCTCTCTGGCACCACCTGCCGGCCAGTCTTAACATTACCAGCAGAAGCTCCAGCTCCAAGGAGAGGAGCCCTGCCAGACAGATGCTCCTTCCTTGACAGTGGGGCTGAATCCCCACTCTGTCTGGAGTGAGCTGTTGGGGACATGAAGACGGGGACGCTGACAGCTGGAGAAGTCAGATGCCATAGGGAAACGGTCCTAGGGAGAGCTATCGGAGAGAGCAATAACAGATTATGCCCAATTTAGATAGACCTCAGGAACAGCAAGTAGGGCTCTGTGGAAAAGATGGAATGGAGGCGATGGCAGAGTCTGAGGGTGAGGCGGAAGAGTTCCCAGCCAGGGCTTGCACACAAGTTACCGGGGGAACTGTTCTACTTCTGTTTAGCCAGAGTAAGTAGGGAGATTGGTGGTGGGCACTTGGTATACGTGCCTAGGACACCCTACAGTGACTAGAAGGCAACTTCATGATATTCCAGGCTACTACAGCACAACCTTCCTAAGGAGAGCTGACCACACACCCTCGCTACCCTTCCAGAGTTGTGTGAGCTCACGATATGGACAGGAAGATGCTCTGCCCCCAGAGCTGGGACCTCACTGTACCCATTAGGCCTCCACCAGTCTGAAGCAAGGAAGACAGGGACAGCAGAGCTGCGAAAGATACAGTGAAGGCCTACCGCTGGAGGCTGTCAGAGGTCAGAAATACAGTGAGCCTCCATGACTCGTTCTACCCAGGGTGTGAGAGGTGTAGTGGGCACTCAGGGTATTTGGCAGCTGCTTAGCTCTCTCAACCCTTGCCTAAACAGTCTCCCAGACATCCTTCTACCATCAGATGGCTCTACCATCAAAACAACACTTACCAAACCACAGGGACAGACAGACAGACAGATAGACAGACAGACACACACACACACACACACACACACACACACACACACACACGGAGGGGGAGGGAGGGAGGGAGGGAGGGAGGGAGGGAGAGAGAGAACATCAATAGCATGGGACAGAAAAATTCTCCCCAAAGGAGCTAGGAAAGAAAGCCAGAGCACCAGCAGAGGTCAGGCCCTAGCCAGGAACATGGACAGAAACCGGAAGCAGGGTCTCCTCCACTTTCTTGGTTGAGCACGGTATAGGAGACAGACCTGAGAAAGCATGTAATACCCAGGATAGCTATGTGGCCAAGACTCAGTACGGCAGCCTGGTAGAAGGAGGCGGGGCTGAGAGAGAAGAGGAACACCGTTAACAGCGCGAGATCAAAGGTGACAGATGGCAACCAAGAGTCGGGGCATCTAAAGGCTTCAATGAAAACACAGAGCCCAGAGTGGGCATGCATCTAAGCACTCCTCAGAGTTGGCAGCTGAATACCAAGTGACAAAGAGATGTTATAAGAGGGCATTACACTGGAGTCCAGACCACAGTGTGAAATGCTGCAAACACACCCACATGACACTTAGCAACTCCAGGACAGACAGATGTTCTGACACAGGATCCAGAAAGCTAAAACAAGAAAGGCCTCAGGCCCAGCAATGACAGGCCACCCAGAGAAACAACAAGAGCAAACTGACAGCATCCCCTAGGGCCAGGTCCTGCCTTTCCTGAGGCAGCATAGAAGGTGGCTAGTCATGCCGAGGGGCAATGGACACGAAGGAAAGAGTTTTCAACTTAGCACCAGGTACTCAGCGCTCAGGAGTGGTATCAAAGGACATGGTGTTTCTGAGAGAAAACCACCATGAAGAGGTGCTACATTCTGAAACATTACATTTATGAAAGGAAAGGGACGGGGGAGGCGGGGAAGAACCCAAATGGTTTTCAAGGTAGGCCAAAATGCCGCAGACTTTCTTTCTCTGAGGTGTAATTGGGCACGTTTGTTGAGGATAAACACAGAAGTGTTGGTTTGATCTTGGAGTAAAAGCAGGCAGCGGCTTCTTTCTGCACAGAGACCAGTTTCCTGTGTAAAACCGGTATGGAGGAGGCAAGCGTGCTTTCCTGTGCTGGGAAGAGCTGGCGTAAAGGCCCTGTTTGCAGAATGGCATTCTTGAGGTTATCTGTAAACGACGACGTCACTCACACCAGCCGCTAGGTCCCTGCAGCTTGCTTGCCTTCAGAGTAGACATCACACTTTCTCCTCAGACACGCAGAGTCAGGCAGGGTCCATACCATGGACCATGTCCTGAGGGTTCTGTTTCTAAAGCCCGCAAAGTCATTCTTTGTCAGCCTTAGAAGGGATATGGTAGGGCCAGGCAGATGGCTCGTGCCATGCAAGCCTGGAGACCTGGGTTTGACCCTCAGAACCTGCACAAAGATGGGCGAGAACTGACCTCACAAAGCTGTCTTTTCATCTCCACACATGTGCCATGTCATGATATCCAGAGGTGTACGAGACACACACACACACACACACACACACACGCACACAATACACACATGTACGAGTACACACATGTGCGCATACACACACACACATAATTTTTTTAAGGGAAGGAGTACATTTTGGATCATGAAGTGTAAACTAGTACTTCCTGATATTTTTCGATCGGGACAACGCCTTCACCATGCATTATCCCTGCCATTCATTTCCCATCTTCTGGTCATTTTTCCATTACTGAAAAACAGTAAACTCTTACTATTTGTAGTGTGTGTGTGTGTGTGTGTGTGTGTGTGTAAAACATGCGTCTTGCATGTGTGCGTGTGCATATGCTAAGAAGAAGATTTCAGATTCCCTGGGGCTGGAGTTACAGGTAGGTGTGAGCTGCCCAACATGAATGCTGGGAAGCAGTCTTGGGTCCTATGGAAGAGCAGTGCACATCTCAACAGCTGAGTCACCTCCCCATCAACCCCCCACGCAGTAAACTTTTTAAACTAATGGCAGAGGTCCAGAGGTGGAGATGTGCAGCATCGATGAAGTTGCTTCTGGACTACGTCAGAGGCTCACAGGGAGGTCTGGGACCCTGGGAACCCAGTGACAAAAATTCCTAAGGCCAGGGCAAAGCTGAGCTTAGTCGTGCAGAGCTAGAAGGCAGAAACCCCCTTCCTGGGCTCTGAACAGCCCACCCCTCCTGTGCACAGCCCATCCCTCCTGTGCATAGCCCATCCCTCCTGTGCATAGCCCACCCCTCCTGTGCACAGCCCACCCCTCCTGTGCACAGCCCACCCCTCTTGTGCACAGCCCACCCCTCCTGTGCACAGCCCAAGAGCTGCAGGCCTTCGCCTGGTCTGGGACAGGTACCTCGCTCGTGCAGCCTGATGGCTTCTATGAGGTATGGCACCAAGAGACGGTTCACGATAAACCCAGGAGTGTCCTGTTGCCGGGGAGAGAAAGACAAGTGACTTTTCATTAAGCTTGACCTTCCGTTCGTTCGGTATGAGCCTCTCCTTCTTACCTGGGATTTCGATGCTAGGCTTTGGTCATCCACAACTCCGAAATGTGCTGTGAAGTCCGTTACTCTGTCTTGTGAGGCATCTTCCCTCTCCCACCCTCCACTTCCCTCGCAGGAGTCGCTCCAGTCTTATGTACTCCTCCAAGGAGCGGCGTTACCTAGGTTCTCTGGGACATCTCTGTGTATCTCAGAGCTAACTCAACCACACGCCACACAAACTGGCCACCGTGACAACAGGGTCCAAATGGCCCTTCACTTCAGCACACTGTCTCCACAGGGCAGAGATGCCCAGCAGTTCTAGCCTGACCTCACAGCCTTTTTGTTCTCACCAACACTGCACTGGCCAGAGTTTGACAAATAAGGCATCCGTGACTTTTTTGGTTGTGATATCTCACCGTTGTGGTTGATGTCGAGTGTTTGCTTTCTAAAATATTCCGAAGTTTGAATTCAGTATTATACTGAATCCCCAAAACAAACAAACAAAACCAACAAAACAAAGCAAAAACTCAAGCATAGTTCACATTAGCTCTCTGAACAAGCCATCTGGCTATATAGGACCCCGTAGCTAAAGAGAGCTGACTCGGGAGCTGGCGAGATGGCTCAGCGGGTAAGAGCACTGACTGCTCTTCCGAAGGTCCTGAGTTTGGATCCCAGCAACCACATGGTGGCTCACAACCACCTGTAATGAGATCTGATGCCCTCTTCTGGTGTGTCTGAAGACAGCTGCAGTGAATTATGCCAGAGTGAGTGGGGTGGAGCGAGCGGGGCTGGCAGAAGTCCTGAGTTCAATTCCCAGCAGCCATACACATGATGGCTCACAGCCATCTGTATAGCTAGAGTGTACTCATACACATAAAATAAATAAAATAAATCTTTAAAGAAAGAGAGAGAGAGAGAGAGAGAGAGAGAGAGAGAGAGAGAGAGAGAGAGAGGGAGAGAGAGCTGACTCATGTGCTTGGTCCACTAGTCAGGAAGGTAGTCTCCTTTAAAAACAAAACAAAACAAAACAAAACCCCACCTAGTTTTGTTCTTTTACACCACCTGAATATTTTAGTTTAGTCACACCAGTGGTTTGTTAGCCTTGTGTTCTCCCACTGATTCTCTATTAAGGCAGAAGACAGTATCATATTATAAAGCATAAGAAGGTAGGGTAGCTTGGGTGGGGGCAGGGGTGGAACTGCCCAAAGTTGTGGTTCTCCTGAACCCGCTCATTCATCAGAGCATCGAGCAGCAACTTTAGGGCCAAGGCGGTCTCATCAGAGAAAGGAAGAATCTCTGTGTGTGCGATCCTGAGTAAGGCCTTCTGGGAGCCTCTCTGAGTTAGTTATTCAAGCTTTTGAGGTGGGATTTCCAGATAATCTATGCAGTCACAAAGAACAAGGGTCAGAAATGCTTCTGTAACAGACAGAAGATATAGCTATCTACTGTGTAACAAAACATTCCTGTTAGGGACAGAGGGCATCCATACCAGCCGCCTAGAAGAAAGCTCAATTCATAGCCATCCTAAGGTTGTACAGCGTGTTACAAGTTTTAGATACAGCAGGGGGATCTACAGTGTTTCCAGATGTTTGCAGCAAGACACACCCAACTCTGTGTAGTTCGTTACTTGAAAATACACAGTAGCATTACTGGTTGCTGTGTTTATTAGAGCACACTTTCCACCAGAGCTCCACTGATGCTGGCATCACT